>JAAAKQ030066244.1:19639-34464 GCA_010016005.3 Zanna intricata | reverse complement strand
CTACCAACCTGTTTTAGACTTCTAACATTCCACGCTCCGACTCGTAGAATGTTATTTTTTAATTTTCTGGTGACCCTGGAAGTCATTAACAGCAAATAATTATAATTTTATCATTTTTCTTAAAATTATGGAAACCGATTTATATGGACTTGTAAAATTTTGAAACAAGTTTATAAGTTAATAGATTCTAATCATTATGCAACAGTTCAGGAAATTCAGGAGATAGCAATAAATTAACAGAATCATTTCATGATTTTCTAATTAAAAGATTAAAAATATTCTGTACATTGTGAAGTTCATTCCACTACATGTATTTATTTCCATACTGAAATTCTCTTTAAAAGGATGATAATTTCAAATGATTGAAGATATTAATGAAAATTCACAGAGAAACCTACAGACATATTTGCAAAAGAATTTTACTAAACTATTTCAAAGAGAGATAATGAGACTGTATTTTTTAATTTTTTTTTTAACCTCTGGAACCACCGTTATGGTATATCTTTAGAGGATGAGATGAATTAATTGTAACGTGTGTGAAAAATGCCATGCCTGACCAGGATTTGAACCCGGGACCTGCGAATGAAAGGCCAAGACGTTACCACTTGTGCCACGAAGGCCAGGTCCAACATCTTAGATGGAAAGCCCGTCTAAGATGTTTTACAAAAGATAATTTTTGCCCAAATATAAATGTCTGTAAAGTTTATATACAAAAAAGTTCAGGAACATTTTCAACACACCACATATTTAAAAATATTTTACATTAAACCAATAAATCTATGGTTGTTCTTTTAACTAAACAGATCTATTGATGAGCTAATGCATGCAGAAGATTAACAGTTAAATTATTATTAAATAAAAAGTCAGATGGACATGAATTCTATGTAGTACTCACCTTTCATTGTATAAAAAGTCCACTATTTAACTGTAATCAATACAATGGGAATGTTATTTTTAACTTTCAAATACTGTGAGGCTAAGAAGGCATATGTAAGGAGTAATTCATGGGATGATTTTAAAAATGAAATGAAAAATACAAAATATAATTTATTTAAACATGTTATAAAATGTAATTACAGCAAATATAATCCCTTTATTGGCATAACCTCATTTTTTAAATAAATATATCAGACAACTGTTCTACACCATTTTCTACAGACTGTTTTAGTATGTCCCACAGATTTTTCATTGCTATTTTTCACCTTGTTGTCTGAAATTGTTCGATTTCTTCTTGTATAGAGGTTCTGAGTTCATTAATATAATTAATAATGAATACTCTAGCCTTTACATAACCTCAGAGAAAATAGATGTATATCAACAGATCTGGAGAATTTTTCAACCATCTCTTCCAACACCTACTCCCTCCTCCTTTAGAAATCATGTGGCATGAAAACATTACTCAAACCACTACCGTACATCCTCTATTAGTATGGAATGTTATCCATCCCTGCTGGTTGAGGCAGTTTAGCAGCAAGGAAATTTCGTAAAATTGTTGTATACCTCTCGGATTTGACTATCATATGCCTTTCCTCTTCAAAGAAATAAGGGTCTATGATTCCAATAATTGCCAAAGCACACCAGACAGCCACAAGTACTGTGAAGAGAAATCATATCAAGCTGCTAAGTATTTTTACCAAAAAAAAAAAAATTGCTAATGAAAATTTTGTTTGTTGACCAGATAAATCAAAATGGCCTTCATATTAGCAGGAACATTTCATAGATAAACAAATCAATAAAATTTGCACAAATGTCATATGATTTGCTTTGTTCACAATCAGTTAGATTTTACATCTTCATCATTTATAAGGATGAAAATTCAACTTGAAAGAATTTTACTTGCATAGAATTCTTTTGATAATACTGTGGAATAAACAAAGGCTTGCAGCATGCTTTCTGGTGAGCTCTGAGGACTTCTCATCATTGTCTGATCCTTGAAATGTATGAAGGAGTTCTTACAGATTGCTCAGGACCTGGTCGTTTGTTTTTCATTGCAGAAGTAGTAATTAGAAATTTATAGTCCAAAATTTTATTTTATTGCAGCTACAAACAGCACCATGATCTAGAATAATGAAATACTTATGGAATAATCTCTGTGTAAGGAATACTTTTGCAATGTAAGCAGTCCACTTCTCTATCGTTATTGATAAGGTAACTCTAGTATGCCAAGTCACATCCATTTCAATTCCTGCCTATACATCAGAGATGCCAACTTATTTTTCTTTAAAATTCATCAGGTTCCTGTGACTCAACTGTTATAACTTTTCATAAGTTATGTTGTCTTCAACACTACTAAATGAAATGCAACTGTTCATATTGATAGCTCTGAATGAAAACTCAAATTTTTTACAGTGATTTTGTGAATAATCATTGTTTTTTCCTTAGTTCCATATGCATTAAACATAACATACAAGAGAAATGTTATTGTTGAATATATTCATTTTTATACAATACAATACGTTTCACTTATTATACTTGTGCTGTTTAGACTTTTCTGAGAGCACTTTTCAGATAAAAGTTTTTTTTTTAAGATAAATAAAACTACATTTTAATCTAAAGGTGTAATAAATTAATACAACTTACGAAGTTTCCATGACCGTTTAGGAGGAGATGTCATCTTGTTATCTCCCAACAGAAAGGATGATCAATATTTTTGTAACAAACACTACCAAACACAGGAAACCATATTGGCCTGAAAATAAAAGCAAATAAATACAGTTTGGTTATTATTAAACAGTCATTCTATAAAACAAGTCCTACTGGATTAATTAAGATATTTTATTAATTAAAAGATGCTCTCTCTTAATAACTTTAATATACTATTAATATAATTAATACTCAAAATAAGATTGATAATCCATTTTCAAATTGACATTTCTTACCATCAATAACTATTGATACAAACAAATTTATTTAACATAACACATCTTTTAGATTACGCAAGAAAACTCTCCTTTGTTTTCTTAACGCTCTGTTAATAAATTTAATATATTATTTAATTTTAATTAATACTCAAAGTAAAATTGATAATCCATTTTCAAACAGTTATTTCTTACTATCAATAACTATTAAATAATTCAAAAACCATCTATTTAATATATGTCTTTTAGATTAAGCAAGATAACTCTCCTTTGTTTTGTTTTCTTAACTCCATCTTTATTCTTAAAATAAAAACCCTACTCTCATGGAAATATTCTGATTATTTCATAATCTCCATAAAATGAATTAACAGATTTAATAAAATTAGCATGTAAAAATGGCCATTTGTCTATCTGATTGAAAAGTTGCCAAAACGCCATCATTTTCATAAACACTAAATAATGCAAATAGTTGAATAATTCTGTTACAATTTTTTGTTACGTCTGTGGTTTTGGTAATAAATCTACTATGTTTAGTTTTTCATACAATATGTGAGCTTTTCATTTTTTTTCTTTCAAATGTTTTATTATATTTGAATAATTATCTTTGTTCAAATAAATTTAGAATAAAGTCACAAATAATATAATTCTATTTATTTTTTTACATTGGTTCACTTAATTGTTAATTTTTAATTGTTAATTTGCTAACTTCTTTTCTTCTCTATGCTTAACTCTTTGCTCTCTGATGGGTGTTTTAAGGATTGTTCTCTCAGGTCGCATGGGCCACCACTGATGCCCACAGCTGTTTCTGCGGCAGATCGATCATTATACTAACATATTCGTACTGCAAAGTCGAAATAGCCACCACTGGTGACCATGACTACTTCTCTGTCAAATTGTCATACAAATTACCCACTCTGCCGCACGAGAACAGAACCTCTTTATGCTTACCTATTGCAATAGTGAGTTACTATGGGTTTTTAAAAAATAAAACGCCCAAATGGAATTTAAATATCATATCTATAATTTATTTAACAACATATAATATCTACTTTTTTTAATTGTTTGATTTTATTTGTGAAATTATAAAATACAAGTATTAATAACAAACATTGAAAAAGGCAATAAAATTGTATGGTACAAAACATATTCTTTTTACTGCTGTTTTTTTAACACAAACTAGTTTTTAAAATTTCTTTCTGTATGCTATTTCTTAAAACAAAGTCCAATACAAAGTCCTGGCTTACTTTTGCAGGTATTGCATAAATTTACTTCGTTTTCTTGATCCACCTTGACTTCGGTCATTGCACACAGCACAGTCTTTTAATTTTCTGTCTTCCAGGGGAAACAATAAGTGTTCATTTACACTGATGTCCACATTCTCATGTTCATTAACACTCTCACTTTCAGATACCTTTATTTCGCACTTGGTTATCTTCTTCTTCCTCAATGTTCTCTACAAAATCATTATTTTCTTCACATTGCTCAAGTGAGACTTCTGGTAAAATGTCATAATCTCTCAAAATCAATGTCATATAGTTCACTTTGCAACAATTCTTCAAATTGTTCTCCGATGTTTGAATCAACATCGCTGTCATGATTGGAATCACTGTAAGAAATAATCTCATCTTTTAGTAGTAATTTCATCAGAATTATGTACATAAGTACATTTGACAGTCATTTTGTAATGAAATAACACTTAGCTGCTCAAAAACCATGCATATAAACAAGATAGTCTTAAAATTTTATGCCTACATTAAATTTTTAAACTATGTTAACTAATATTTACAGTATAATACATCACAAAAAATAATTACATTAACCACTCATTAGAACTGAATATTCACACAATAAATAAATAAAAGATTATAATAAAAGAAAATAACGAAATAAAAGACAATACATAAATAAGAGTAGCAATGACAAGATGCAACTGCAAAGACGCAACTGTGAAAGGCAGATGTTTACAAATTTTAGGTGACAGAATTATAAGCGATATGTGTCGCCAACTGTTAAAATAAAATCTTCATTAGTTCAACAGTTTTCCTAACAACCGGATAAATCTTTTAAAAATAAATATAGACAAATATGTAGAATGGTCACCAGTGGTGGACAATCCTAGTGTGTAGGGAAATCATTAGTGGTCACCAGTGGTGGCCCATCCGACCTGAAAAGACAAAGCTTCAATAATCAACTTAGAGCTGGTGTAGAAATGATAGTGAGCCACCAGTGGTGCAAAGGGTTAATCACTGTATTTTTTAAATAGTGAAAGACCCAGCAAAGAACACTCAACTGATTTATGGTTAAATTTACTCCTCCTGATGGGTTCAGAGTTGTTGTATTGAGCTGGTCTTTGACTATAATTTGAGCTAGTGGTTGAGGTGTACCATCTCTAGTGCTGGATTGCTTCAATTAAAATTTCTTTAACATCTGCATCTTAACAGAAGACACTCATTGTTTGCTTTTCTTTGCAGAGTTTGGTACTCAGGTTAGATTTGATATAAACCCAGCCTGAGGGCCCTTCAAAATCAATTGTTCTGGTTCTGAAGGGTACATGGCGAAAGAGAAGTGGCAATGACTGCTGGTTGTCAGTACCCATTATAAGCAAGGAGTTGACCTACTTAACCCTAGTTCTGCTTACACTCTTTGGGTGTTAGCCACCATCTGAGGTCACGTGACTGCTTGCTACAACAAGTATTTACGAGATCAATCCAGTAACAGATAAGAGGTGCTGTGTGACAGAGGTTTATAGATCCCCAGCTGTCTGTAGTTCACTGCGGGCAGTTGTCACACTTGTGGCCTTGCCCATATTTAGTAGTAGTAAATAAAGCAAGATTTAGATAGTCTTGTCGGTTTGATTTTGTAAGATAATCTGGCAAGGATGTCGAAGTCAATGATTCAAGGAAACAGCTAAAGCCCAAATGGAGTAGGACTGGTGAAGTGATAGAGTTAAGAATCAATGATTCCTCTGCTTCCTCAGATGAGGAAGATTGAGTAGAGGCAGATGTTTCCACCCATCTCATCTTTTTTTCAGTTTAGCTCTGAAACCACCCACCGTAAGGAATGAATGATGATATGTATGAATGTAAATGAAGTGGAGTCTTGTACTGTCTCAGATCGACCATTCCCAAGATGTGTGATTAACTGAAACCCAACCACCAATGAATATTAGTATCCTTGATCAAGTATTCAAATCCATATAAAACTAACTGCCTTTACTAGGAATTGAACCTTAGAACTCTTAACTTTGAAATCAACTGATTCGCAATGACAAGTTTAACCATTACACCAGCTTGGTGGGTTTATAGACATCCTAGTGAGGGCAGTTACTTTTATACGGATTTAAATACTAGGTTGTGGATAGCAGAGTTCTTTGGTGATTGAGTATACAAGACTATACTTCATTTACATTCATACATATCCTCACTCATCTTTTGAAGTAATAACTTACAGTGGTTCCGGAACAGGAAAAAAAGAATGGTGTTTCCACCCGACCTTCATGAAATAATCTGCTTGATGAGTTTTTTAGGGCTAACAGGAGGGCAGGTAGCTCTGCCCCCTTGCTAAGTACTTTGAGGATTAGTATGATCAATTTAATGTCTTTATAGAGAACCAGCGAAGCACTTCAGCTTTAGTTAGAAGTAAAATTATTCCAAGATAAAGGAATTTATGGAACTTACTCTGTCCTGGCCCAGGGCTTTGAGGAATTGACTTCTAAGCCAACTGAAGTAAAGGAGGTGATTGTGAAGGAAACAGTAGTTTCTAGGCCTGTGGAGCCTCAACGCAAGTGCTCTGCAGAGGTTTTGAAGGAGCACCCAGAAATTATTTTTCTGAGAGTCAGCAAGAATGGCCAAGGAAATAAGAAACAAATTTCAGGTTGATCTTTGTAAGAAGAGGTCCAGCCTGAAGATAAGAACTATATAGAAAACCCAGAATGGATTGATTGTTGTCATTGATGATAAAACTGTGAGGTTATCTCCAAAAAAAAAAAAGGCTGAAAAAGTAGAGAGTCGATCCTAATGAAAATGATGACCGCAAGTTATTGTCTATGACACGAAACGTCTTCTCTGAGACAATGAATTCATGACTCTGATCAGAGAGAAAAATACTGATTTGAACAAGGCAACTTTTCGGGTGAATGTCAGTTCCTGATATTCAAGAAGGTAAATGTAAGGCAAGGCATTATCATGCAATGTTGGAGGTGGGGCCTGACCATCTATAGAAGATTATTTTTGAAGACAAGTTGTTTGTGGATTTCTTGTAGGGTGAAGGAATATATATATATATATATATACAGAGATGTTCAGCATTGTTTTAAGTATGGTTGTTATGGACACAGGGCGAAATTCTGCCAGTTTCTGTTGCTGTGTGCTCATTGTGAAGAGGAAGAACACAAGCGACAGGATTGTCCCAAGAAAAATGAGGGATCAATTTGTGTCAATTGTTAAGAGATTATGCAAACAGCATAAGAACTCTGTGGACCATAAGGATTCTGGATCTAATGTGAGAGTTGTCGAGATGAATATCAATTCATTGAATGGTTAACTCAGTTAAATGCTCAGGGTGCTTACATTGTGCAGATTAAATTAAATTAGATGAGGTTGTAGATCGAAGGAATCTGAATTTGGTTGTTTTGCACTCCTTATGTTGTGGCAGGTAATGTAGCAGGTTTAATTGGCTGGCAAAAGTTTCTGTGTGGTCCTGCTAGTATGTCTATTATTCCGTTCAGGAGGCATCTTGATTGTGTGTTTGTTCAACAGCTCTCTGATTATCATGTTGCCATGAAGCTCATGGCAATTAGGAATTACCAGATAATTTTCAATATCTGTTGAGCATCATTCAAAGAAGTGGACAGGATCGTCTAGTTTGTTGTTGGCTGTCCTATTCTGATCGATGCAAACATTAATGCAGTCTTTATGGTGGCACAGTATTTTGATGGATGAAAAAGAGGAGTTAGTGGAGAGTTTCATTGCAAAACACAATCTCTAGGTTTATAATGATTTGGGTGAGTTGCCAATCTTCGTGGAAATGGTGGATAGTAGAAGGTTGTTGATGGTAGAAGGCTGGCACAAATACAGATGTAATAGTTGGAAGAATATTTCTGGGACTGTTTGTCAATGGACAGTAGTTGATAACTGTTCCAGTGATCACTATTTGTGTTTCAAATCATGAAACACAGTGAGGCCCATGGTAAGGTTTACTGGAGTAATGTTCCTGTTCAGCACGGGCGTTTTCTGTACCAAAGGGCAGACTGGCAAACATTTTTCAATATATTATCAGCCAGACTTCATGTCGTGGGCTGTAGTTTAGAAGTTATGGATTTGAAGGAGATGGCAAAGAGGCTTTCTCTTGCTTATATTGTTGGAGCAGAATACTCTATCCCTCATTCCATGTAGTTCTGGTTGAGGAAAGAACTGCTCCGTGGTGGTCAAGAGATTTCTCTGATCTGAAGGGATCTGTGAATTGTCTTAGGCGAGCTTTTCAACATAAGGGTGACTGAGTGACAAGCAGAACTCGTTTCCAAGCTTAGGAATTTGTGAACCCAGTATTTTCATGTGATTTAAACTATAACTATATATATAACTAATTAAAATGATAAATATTGTTAAATTTTTATGTTAATAATATTAAATAATGGTATTTTGTTAATAATATTTCATTTCTATATTTAATAATAATATTTTGTTAATAATATTTCATTTATATGTTAATAATATTTAAATAATTCAGTTTTTGTGTGTGTAATCAGATTTCGAACTTGCTAAAAGCTTATAGAGAATACTAGATTCTGCTAGAAGCAGTAAGGTTGTATTTTTCTTGCGTTATTATTTTTACTGAAGAATGAATTTTTATTTGGCAATTTACACTGTTAAAGTTTAGTTTTGTAATTGTTGTAACTAATTATATTGTTTGGAATTAATTCTATTTATAAATAATATAGATAACTGTAATAGAAGCAATTAGACTTTTCTAGTGTTTTCTAGATGTACAGCTAACAGTATATATGTAAGCAGGTTGAGAGATCTGTGAATTTTGTGTTTCATAGTTCCAATATATGATTCCCGCTGTACTGTGCAAAAGTTTAAATTGTTTCATATAGATTTTGTTAAGCCTTGTTACGTGTTTGTTTGCTTTGTTGTGTTAAATAAATTATTGTGAAAAAGTTTGATATCGTGTTGGTTATTTACGAATCATGTTCTCACTATAATTGTAGACTGTGATAGTATTGTTAAAAATTGTGAGGAGGTCAATATCACGTTATATACAGATCATTCACTCGCATCAGTTATTGGAAATTACTGAGGCTGAGGTGCAGCAGGTTGTTTACACTTTTGCGGAACATAAGGCACCTGGGTATCAAAGAATCACTGTGGAATTCCTTGTTCACTAGTTGGATATCAGTATGGGTGCAATAATGAAGGTTTTGAACAGAATGGTTTTTGTTGGCTACTTTACACTTTGTAGGAAAAGAGGTGTAATTAAGCTTCTTTTTAAAGGTGATAACAAGAATCCTCCTCTGAGTTCATTGTAGAAGTGTCTGACGCTTCTGTCAATGCTTGGTAAAGTACTTGAGAAGGTACTGTATTTGCAGATAAACAGAAGGTGGCCTCACAAAATCTCTTAATGAAGGCAGAGTATGGTTTTCAACCAAAGGAAAGTACAAAAAATGCAATTTTAGAACTTTGACAGTGCATTTGTCCTGGGTATATTTTTGAATATATCTAGGGCATTTAAAAACTTGTGGTGACCCTATGCCTTGTATCAATTATAACAGAAGACAGGTACGCATGATGAGATTAGGTGCTACAAAGTTACTTTTTTGCAACAGATATGTAGTGCTTCATGATGATGGCACTAAGATGAGCAAGATGCTGTCCAATGGGTGTTCCCAAGGCAGTGTGCTGGACCCTCTGTTTTGGTTTTGGAGTAGTTTATTGTGGCTTAAATTACTAAAATCATCTCCTCACCTGTTACCTATACTATTACTATTCTAAAACAACATTCATCCATTGCAAATAATAAAATTTTAAATTAATATATATTTTTTTTAATAGTATTTTCTGCAATTTAAATTAACTGAATGGTTTTTCAACTTATTAAATTTATAAACTTTAAAAGATATTGATAAAATTTTAAATCTTTAACAACAAAAAACCAGTGTATTAAAAGATCCCTTTCGGCATTCTGGAAGATAGAGGTAGATTTCACCGGTGCTAAATAGGGAGTAAAGAAGATTTTCACTTTAGTTAAAAAAAATTTCAAATCTTCTCAATACGGCAGTGATTACATGTGAAAAAAGTTTCACATACGTTTAGCTTACAACAAGCCCATTTCTCCACTAAAATCTTGGTAATCTCTTGTCGTAAGGATTGGTCATATCAAAAATTATTTCAGACAAAAGTTTTAGGTAATGTTTAGAAGACTAATAACGACTTTAAAACGATTCAATACTGTGTCCATTAAGGAAGGTATGATTTCTTTGTCTTCAAAACCCCATTTTTCCACCCCCCCTAGGTCAATGGTTGGTGATATCAAAAAACTTTATTTAGATAAGTTTTAGGCCCTCATCCAAAAAATAATAGGAATTTTAAACGAATTCAACATTTTACTTAACAACAAAGTTACAGCAATTTTTTTTCTTTCAAAAAAGCCCCCCATTTCCACCCCATCATGATTTGCCCATTAATGAACTTGACCGAGATTTTGGGTCATTATAATTTATGCATCAATTTGAAAGCATATATTATGCTTTCAAATTATGCTATGATTGGAGCAAAATTATGGCAGTTATCGGGTCCACAAGAAAGCAAAATATATAGATATAAAAATGTATATATATATACTTTTGAACTGATGATGGTTTTGGGGTCTGGAGGATGTGAAACACAAAGATATGTCAAAATTTTCCAGAAGTTGAATCACGGTACTCATTACATGGTAGCTTTCTTATGAAATCTACCTAAAATATGAAATATACCTAATACTGTTTATGTACACTTGAGGATTATTTAATGAAAATTATACTTTTTCATTCAATCTCTATTTAGATATAAGATGCTAAAAATCAGAAACTTTCAAACAGTGCCACTTTCAAGTATTTTTTTACATGCAGCAATTTGTTTCTTATTTTCTAGTTATGTAATGAAAAAGCCTATAGAATTTCAGTTGGTGAATCTCATTTCTTTTTGATTTATTAAAGCTCAAGTGAAACTTTGAAATAGCATACTGGTAAAATATACATTTTCAAAGTTTCACTTTAGCAAGGATTCTTGTTATCATACAAGTAATACATCATTTTATAATTCAGAAATGTAAAAGAGAAGCATAAATGTTCTCATGGCTAATTTTTACTAGTCTATAGAAGCAGTCATTTAAATTCTTTTGGGCCACATTCACAATAAATTAATTGATTACATACAGGAAAAAATTTATGTATAAGTAGTGTGATTTTTTTTTTTAATGATGGTGCAAATAACACCAAGTGATATTTTACAGAATAACTTTACACTCTACTTAAAGAGTAACTGGTTAAGCATCATTTGCTTAATTTATAATACATACTAGATTTTTAAAGAACTACTTGAAAACCAGCGGGCATGAAAACTGATATAAATTAATTCATTCCTTTCAGTTTAGAAACCATACAGATAAATATAAAACCAGACCTAACAATCGATATTCACTGACAATATATCAACAATAAATTTATTATTGATGCTAACAAATGCAGACTGACAATGCAATACAAAACAATACTGGCAGGCAGGATACTTCACTGAATATTTTAAATAATTCCATTCTCTTCATACATCCTATAATTATTCACAAAACATGTTTTTATATATATATATATATATATATATATATATCTTAATTTAAGATCTGTTCAATTATTTTTAACACAAAGAACTATATAAAGTTTTTTCATTTGATTTGTTAAGTCAAAATATAAAGATGAGTAGTTTAATTTTTGATATAGTAACAGTATTATTACTGTTACTATATCAAAAATATTATTACAATATAAATTCTTAATAGTTGTGAAAACTAACTAAAAACATGTAAAAGTAACAATTGCAAGAATGGAGTAGTTTTCCACAGACTGCTACAGAAATCTATTTTGTGAGAATTTTATTCACCAATAAAAACAATTAACATTTTAATGAAAAAACCAAGCAACCACTGTGACATTTTCACACAGGGCTATTATAACAAATAAAAAATCATCATTCTAACTAAAGCTAACTAGAATAATCTACTTTCTTTAAATAATTTAAGCAAACTGATACTCTAATCTTACCCACTTCAAGTGTAAAGTAACATATTTATTCATAATGTAGAACAACAAATAAATAATACTACTGTTTATTAAAACATTTTAGACTCGCTACTGAAATAATATGTGTAAGGATTAACAAAGAAAATTTAACAATCCCAATTACCCATCATTACTTTAAAACAATGATTGCAACATAATATGAGCTGTATTCTTTGTTCTACGAAACAATGATGGGCTTAATCACTGAATAAGAGCAGCCTACAATTTTACACATATACACAGTCTAAATTTAAACAATAATCACACAACACAGAGTATTAAATGAATCAAAATTAAGTGATCAAAGTTTTGTACATGCACACAAGCACTTTTAAGCAATTAAATTAACTACATTGAAACAACCCAGACCTTAATTAACTTTTTCATATGTTTTAGCATATGATTTTTTAGCTAGGTTTTCTTTATGGCCAATAAATTATTAACTGAGAAAAGGAATGAACATATTTTAACATCAACAAACAAGCCCATAATTATTATTTGCAATGAATTTAGGCTAATATATATATATTTCAATTATTACAATAAATAATAGTGATTTTTCATAACAGAGCACAGAAACATAACAGCAAAATTGGCAAAGAAACCATTTATTTATCTAGAACCTAACATCCTTTAATCTAAAAAATAATCTTCTTGTGAACAGTTTTTAAGAAAAGAATTTTTAGTTAAAGACAGAACTTATATCTTTTTAGCAACCCTATCAGTTTAACAGTTGATATATGACACCTATACATCTTAATTTAAACTCTGATCTCTTTGCCTAGTCCCTAGCAACTCTTTAAAATTAATTCATATAACATTTGATTGCCCACAAAAGAAGATAACTATATAAATATATTAAGAAACAAAATATCAGTTGTGTTTTGGTTCATGACGATCAACAATGATAATAAATTTAAAATTAGAAAACTTTTGTAATAAAAAATCAAATCAGTTACGGTAACTTTTTTATAGTTTATATTTCTGTCACCAGGTGACAGAAATATAATAATGAAGTAAACAGATTAATTTTTTCTCTTTATTTTAATCCCCATGATCTATGGCTTTAAACTTTCCCTGGGATAATTCCCAGGAAATGTATCCAAGAATATAAACAATCAAATTGGATGATTGATTTTCATGTGTTGCTGTTGCAAACTTTCATAATTATATATAACATTTTGTTCAATTTATTATTTCAAAAGTTAACAATTTTAAACAAACTACAAATCAAGATATACAAAAATTACACACAAAGCCAAAAATGCAAATGAATTTTTTTTTAATGTTAAACATGTATTCAACAGGAAGTAATTAAAGAATACTATCATATGTATTTAAAAGAAAAATGTACACCTTAAAGTTACGTACATAGAGTAGAACATATTAATATTAATATTGTTTACAAATATCTTAAATAATAATCATCATTAACAGTACTTAAAATGATAAAATGCTATAGTTTCAATAAACAAATAATAACTGAAACCAAAAGCCTTTTTCCACTTTTTCACTTTCATTTTATTTCTTTTTCATTTTTCCAATTTTTCACAGCTTTCTTCACTTCTTTCAAAAACTTCAACTATATAACAAATTAATCCTGTAATTTAATTGATCTAGGTATCCGCATTTGTTTAACAAATTCTTTTATGTCAAATATTACAACCTATAACTGAAGTATACTATTCACAACACAAAAATTCTAGTAAAATATAAAATCGAATTACTTGCAATTAAGAATAACCCTATATAGGTAAAAAGTCATATACTTATAATCTGTGATCATACAAATGAAACATTCTGAAAACAATTAAACCCTCCCCAAAAATAAAATATCTATAAACATATCTCAAATAAGTTTTTATGATATACGATTTCCCTCTCTTAACCTAAGTACATATAAGTACATCTTTCTCTGTCATGCAAGGCATAAAGAAAAATAGAATTTAGATACCTAAGCAATTTTTTTATAACAATTTTGACTACAAAAAAATTTTCAATATAGTCAATTTTCAATCCATTTAACCAATATTAATATTAAGATGGTAAACAAAAACATGAAGCAACTTAAAGAGAAAAAACTTTTCTTTTTTTTTCAATATCTTTGTGAAAACTATATAAAATGGGGAAAAAAATCAATGTGGCCTAAATATTTTGCACAAAAGGGTCAATCCATTCCAAGTGGTCCAGCACTGGTTGCCAAACCACCTCATAAAAAATCCTACTTTGTAGGTGTGCATTGCCTTATGTTTTGGTAATTCAAAAACTTTTTAAAATTATTATTCAAAAGTGGCAGCCATTTTTGTTTTAAGCCTCATGCTGTTTTAGTATTCAAAAGCATCTACAATTTTCTAAATTACTCAGTACTGGGTTGTCCTAAGCTTTTCAAATAAACTACATTATGTTCAGTGTATTCTGGTCTACAGATCAAAACCCTATTTCCCTACCAATGAGTTTGTTCATTATATTTTGTACCCCAAGTTATTGAATGCAAATAAACAAAATTCAATTATGTAGGGTAATTCTCAAAGTTATAGTATCAAACTTCAGTAAAATTTTGACTTTGAGGTTCAACTCAAAGTATAAAAAGATGGAGAATTTGAGTAAAAAAAAATATTTGATTTCCACTCCCAGCATAAGTGAACATAAAA
>JAAAKQ030066244.1:0-19539 GCA_010016005.3 Zanna intricata | reverse complement strand
GCTGTAATGAAAATAAAAACATATAATTCCCTTAACATTTTCTTTGTAGAATTTAAACATTTCCTGAGTTGTCAAGATTTAACACCTTTTAGGTTGCTGTAAACCAGACTTTGACACAGCTTTGTACTACCCCCTATGCCATCACAGGGATTTTCCTGACTTGAAACATCAAAATGCCACTATACATGTCAAGTCCAAAATCTCATATAATTTTTCTATTCCAGAATTTAATTTTTTAATAGGATGGAGTCTTTAATGTAATTGAAGTAGAAATGCAAGGACTGTTTATTGTGTACTGTGTTCCAGATGATCACTTATGATACAAAGCTAAGGCTCTTTACTATTTCTTGATCTTTATAATAAAAAAGATGAATAAACTGTAGCCTGCTTGTTTATCCAGTGGTGACTATGTACAAAAAAGGAGTAATTTTCTGAAAATGCATTTACATTTGATAAGATTGATTTTTTAAATTTAAAAAATTTAAAATTCACACAAAATTGTTGCTCAAAAAAAAAAATTAAAATAACAGTACTATCGGTTACCTACCCGCCACATACAATCAATGTTTTAAACAAACCACTAGTCTACTACTTTAATTAATTACAACTAATCAGTTACAATATTGCTCCTTCCATCACATGTTTTTTAATTTCTTTTATAAACTTTGAAAATGAGCAATCAGGAACACAAACAAGAAAGTAAAATAGTTATTCAAATCAATGGTTGTTTCATTCGACACATCCAGTGTAATCGACAATGTTTCTCACACCCACAAATAAATAAAACATACCACAGTTATGATAGGTAATCTGGAATTTTGGAACTAGTTTCCAGCATGTTACCTAACCTAATCTAACTGATAAGTACATGGCAGGTAGATAACTCATAAGAACTAAAATAATTCCTGTTTTCGACTTTATAAATGTAATAGAGGTCTCTAACAAAATATTTAAAAGATATATAAATTTTATTAGTAACATTTTAATACTGAATTGGTCAATTCGAAATGGACTGATCCTAATAACTAAAAACTTTAACATTTACGGGATAACGTTAAAGGGAAATTACTGGGAGGCCACATAGTTCAGAAAATAATGTGAAACAATTCTAGCTTCCTGTATACTCTTAATCCAACAACTCATTTTTGTCTTTTCACAACTGGACCACAATAAACTAGATAATGGATTATTTTTTTCCTAGCAAAAGAATAATCCACCTTCTTCATTTACATTTATTAGATGCTTGAGAGGTAGAAATTAGATTTTCAAACAAGCAAATTAAAAAATCACATTACTATTACAAATTCCAAATATATAGCCTGATTTTTTTCCTAACATATATACATATATAGAAAAATATATAGAAGAGGACAATCACAGTCGTAGCAAACAATAACCCAACTTACTGCTAAGGTCATGTCAAGAAACTGAATATTTTTTTGGAAATCTACACGAGGAAAATATGAAGCACGTAATGAAATCAAATAAAACCCCAAAAAAACTTTACATATGATACTACACAGTACCTTCATGGTATCATTAATATTTATCTTGTGTCATTTGTACATGTACTGATAAATTTTTAAGTTAGTAATATTAAATAATTTAAAAATGTACAACTTTTTATTAAAAAAATTTCAGACACATATACTTCTTCACCGCTTCAATATTTCATGGCAATCCAAACAATAAACAACACAAGATAAAGCAAAGTAACTTGTGCAACTTGAAAATCCCACTTTCCTAAATTTTGTGACAAATGTTATGTTTGTACGAATAAAACTATTTAAGACAAATGTGAAATAATGCTGATGTCTTGATTTATTTTCATAGCAGAAATAACAAGGTTATTTCTATTTTATCTACAAGTAGCAATGAGAAAAGATTTAAATATGTTTATTATAACTCTACTAACCAAACAAGTGATAAAAATGTATTGCAGAATTCGTTTCAATTATTTTCTCTTATTATTTTATTCAGCAACAGCCTTGATTTGCAAAAAAAAAATTTAAATTGCCTGCTTAACCTTATTAACATATCCCAACTAAGTTGATAATCTTAAATAAATTTCATATCCTGCCAATATTCCTAGCACAAAGGGTGGTCACATTGAAATGTATGTTTAAATAACCTAAAACATAACTTTTTGGACATCCAGTTACTTTGTGAATGGTTCCAAATAGATCTAACTTTTATGTGTAATAATGCCTAATCCTAACCTAATAAAAGTTTCTATACTTGGAAGTCGAAGAAACTTGCCACTAAATATCTATCTATTCCAATTTGTTTATAAAATTATAATGTAAATAAAACAATCAAAATATTATCATTTTAAGTTTTAATCACAAAACTAGTTTTTCATCTAGTTTAGTTTAGCACATACAAATAGTTATGCACATAAATAATGTCGTGTTATTAATTAAAATTAATATACTCATTCTCTCCTAAAATAAACAAACGCTAGATTCAACAGGAACTAAATATTTTCAATAACTAACATCTGAAGGCTGGTTAACAAGGTAGACTCATTCATATTCTAAAAAGATATTTAATTTTGTCGCAAAACAATAATAAGCTGTCAAATACTCAAGTGTGTGACTTACCGAAACCATTTAGTGGTAAAAAAAGCACATATTTTCATAATTTTGACTAGGACCAAAACGAATTAAATAGCATTTTCACATTTATGTCAAGGATTAATCCGTCAAAACTTAAGACAACCAACTCGAGCACGGATGGTACTAACCAATTCCACCAACACACTTTTCATAAATTAATTATTATTAGAAATTGTTCAACGATTCACATTATTCTGAAAAAGAATATCAGTCTAACTGAAATTGTAAAAAGTTGTAAATTTATTGAAAGATAACGGTATTAAAACATTACAAATAAAACATCAGCTAAGTCAGTATTTTTATTATTAAATAGAACAATTATCATAGCCGAAGTTAGTCAAATTATCTTTATATTAATTAACGGATTAAGTTACTTTTATTACATAAAATTAATAAATTTTTCAACAGATATCTAGAGAAACAATTTTTTTTTTAGATAAATTATTCCACATGTATAAAAATTTAAAGCGGTTATTTTGAGTCGATATTGTACATTTCAAACGTAGCAAAAGAAAAAATTAATACTGTAGATTTAAAGCTTATAATTTCTACCATATGTACGATGTCATGTATTCGTCTTTTAAAGCGCAAGAATGATACTAACTTTCTGGTGATTTTCATGAAAGAAGCTGATTAATGGTTAGGACCAAAAAATACTCATACAACTTGCATACAAAATTTGTGCTAAATATGAAGTACTTCAAATAAAAATATCTCTTACATTTGTTGGTTTGAAATTGTATTGTTATGTGATAAATAGTAGGTAAAAACTACTAAAATGCACTTACATAAAAGATGTTTGGCAAATTTTTTTTAAAGTTTTTTATTTTGGTATAAGATAAATCTGAATTGCTTTGTTCCATATCAGGAAATAATCATCACAAATATCATACCATATCATCATAAAAAATAATTAAAATTCATAATTTTTATATAACATTTGCAAAATACAGTAAAAAAATCTCATATTTTTTATTTCAAGGATCTAAATTTAAATAAGATTCTCCCTCATGTGAATTCAAAGGTGACCATATATCTTTGTAGCTCTTTGCATTTAAGTTAAATCAGTAAAAGGTTGTTGCTATCTAATCAAATCTGTGTAAAAATAAAAATTATAAAATGTAACAAACAATATTTTAAGGATGTTTTATAATCTTTTTTACTAAAATAACAAAGTCTGCAATCAATCCAATTTAATTTTGTGTACCATTTAAACACCAGAATTAAAAAGTAATACATTTTTTGACTGGCAGAGATCATTTTCCTAAAATATAATTTCAAGGAATAAAGTAGTTATTGCACTTTAGTGGAAAAATTGAACAATGATTAATAATCATGTAACTCTCACTCCTTGCTGAAAAAAATTAATACCCAACCTTCAAATTTGTAGTTTTGCAACCTTCAGTTCATAAATTGTTACACTGTTACAAAGATAATTATGCTATTATAAAAATAATTGTGGTACATGCCAGAATTGGTACAGTTAATTAACTTGCCTTACAACCTCCCTAAAACTTGTTACAACTATAACTTGTTTAATAATACTACCACATTCAACACTTTACCACTTAAATTTATATATTAAAAACAGAAAATATGCAGTCATCAACTGTTTTCTAAAGGTAGATTTTATTTCAAATTTTTATTTAATACAATAACGATATTATTGTATGAAATTAATGATTGTATTAGTAAAAGTTCGAAATAAATTTATTATTTCCTTATGTTTTATTCTGTAGAGCCACATCACTTGTTTCATCAGTCATTTTGAATAGTTTGATGCACTATGCACTATTTATTTCTATCTACCAACATTTTTTTTTTTTTACCTATATATTTCTTACATCTTATATCCTCAATTATATGTTTCATATAGTCTAACATTTATCTTTTTTAACTACATTTACATTTTTACACTTCGTTCTAGAACAAAATCAAGTAATCCTGAATGACTTAATAGGAGAGGTTTATCAGAAAATATCTGACTTTAGTAATAGCTGATAAAAAGTTAAGTGAAGTCAATGGTGATAATGGTCTCTTCAAAATACTCTGCTTCAGAAGCATTTGAATTTTCCAGTGATGCTTCCTTTTTTGAAACCACTCCTTGTATTCTTCTTGAGTAGCTTACAGTTGCTTTGTTTGATCATTTTTAATACGGCTACATCACCAAATCTTCCTTTTAGGTAACAGTCAAAAGTCACAGGGAACCAGGTCAGAATTCTATTGGGCAGACAAACTTCCGAATTCCTGTTTTTCTTTGGAAATTGCTGGATAAGTTGTGATGAATGGGTGTTATGATAGTTTTCCAGTCACCACTTTTTTCATAAATCAGGTCATTTCCTTCTCAATCTATCTCATAATTGCATTAAAACTTCCAAGTAATAATCTTTGTTTATAGTGACATTTTGGAACATATCACAGTGAAAAACACTTTGCTGGTATAAAAAAAAAAAAAAAAAAACAGGATTTTTTTACATTGATTCTACTTTATCGTTCATTCTTTGCTCATGACTCTTCAGGCTTCTTCCACCATGACAATTGAGGTTTTGTATCAGGGCCATGACTCACCCCAGTAACAATCTTTTTGAACATTTCTGGGTTGTTCCTGTTTCTAAATTGTTGTGGGCACAACTTCTATACAATAATTCTTTAATCCTCAGTATCAGTCAGAGTTGTTTCCTCTATGTATAATGATGCTCTGCTCACAATAGTCAGTTCCTGTGTAGAACAAAGTTAGGTCGACTTGAGGGCCAAATGTCATTTGTAATTCAGTATTTACATGCAGTCACATATTTGGAATAGAGAAGAAGGCAACAAGAAACCATTTCACTCTTTACTTTCCCTAAAAAGCTTAGCATGAGATATTAGTTATTCTTGAGGGAGGCTATATCATTCTCAGAAGTGGTTACATCTCATGGCACATTCCCTTCAAATATAATAGTTGCACTTTATGTACAACATTTTGTCAATATTATCATAATATTTAACTTTACATTATTTTTCTTACTGTTCCATTTCATTACTTTTTGTTTTACCCTTCAATAATTTTTAAATTAATTTTTGTCCAACAATAAATTAAAATTCATATTTATAACTTCCTTGTTTCTGGCAAAATAATAATACTACCAGAAATCATTACTTTTTACTTTTTCCATTGGATTGTTATTCCCCTTAAATTTTTATTTTAATTCCTTTATTTTCATATATAAATTAAAAAGAAGCTGAGAACCTACATCATTGTCTCTCCCTTTCTACACCATCATTTGTTTTTCCATGTTCTTTCCTACTACATCATCAATTATAAATTCAACCTGAATGTTGATATTCATGATGAGCTGCATTTAAAAAATTAAATAGTTTTTGTTGACTACATATACTTTTATTTCAGTGTTAGTTTTAAAAGATTTACCAGGTGTGAGATTTTGTCAGAGTTCTTGTATCATAAGAATTTTGTAATGTTAATAGTTTTTTACGCAATGTTGTAGACTAATTTTTTTATTTATAGGTAATTTTTTTCATTCAAAATATGTAGATATCTAGTAGACTTGTAGGTAAGTCTGATTTTAATCTGGAAGGATCTAGGTTGAATGCTAGTCTGGCTGGTATTTTTCAAACAAAACTTTTATTTTCATTAAATAACTAATATTACTTGAATCTATTTATCTAAGTAAAATGAGTAAATAAATAAATATGTAAAAAGTAAATAAAAAACTGAAAAAAATTCATAATCATTTTAAGTTTTCTATCAAATGTAAATTTCACATTTCAAATACTAACATATAATTCTGAGTTATAATTTAATTAACAAAAAAGAGAATTTAATGTAGACCACTAATAGTAACAATGAAAATTTTCTTAGGAATTATTTTATATTATCATCAACTTTCAACTTAAAATTTCCAAATTATCCTTCTTGTTATCAAGCAGTGGCACTATATTATAACGATACATTTCAGAGGTAACTCAACATTGTTCTACTTTTCCAACAAGGTTTTCACTTAAAATCTTCTTCAGGCTAAAGCATTTTTAAGTTGGCATTCTAATTCTTGAATACGAGAAACAACAGTTTGTTTTTCAGACTCTATTCTTAAAATATCTACTTGAAGTTTGTGACATTCCTGCCTTTTCACAATTAACTGGTTATGAGTTTTGTGCAATAATATCTGCAATCCATCAATGTGATCATTGGCTACTTTTAGAGACTTTTCTTTCTCCTCCAGTTGAATATCCTTGATTTTCAAATTTTTTGCATAAACATGTTTTTCTCTCTTGAACTTTTCTTCGAGTGATACCAGTGCTTTCTGAATTGATTTCACTTTTTTATTCAGTGACATTTTGAACTCTGTACTACTCTTTTTCTGCAATTTCAATTGAAGTTCAGAAGAATTTAATTCTTTCATCAAATTTTTGTCTTTCTGTAATATCCCGACTACACATTTTGTATTTTCAATTACATTTTTTAATAAATGATTTTGGTCCTCATTATTATCCTGAAAATAATTAATTTATGAATAAATTTTATAGGAAATAAGGACTATATTACTATTTAAATCTTAATTAATAATACTTATTTAAAAATTTAGACCATGCACTATGAGAGCAATTTGATGAATATAAAATCTTAATTTTATCTTCCAAAGAAATACATCCAGTACTCATTGAGATATACTCTTTGCAACTAAAACCTATTTTAGGAAGAATTATGTGAAATAAGAAAATATCATTTGATAAAATAAGGTTTCTTATTTTATGATATAATAAAAACAAATATTACAAAAAATGAAAATTCAATAGAAACCAAAACTGGAAATGCTATTCAAAAATACTGAAAAACAGTATTTAAGAATACTATATTCTGTGAATGCCATACTGTGTACAATTATTAAGGCATGTATGTGTGTCTTTTTAAGAGAAGGACACATTTTCTGTAATATTGCTGTATCTGCCAAGAGTAGTCATGATTCATTTGAGTCATTGAATTGAGTTTGAACTGCACTCGATTCACTTAGTAATAAAGGATGTAAATAAGTATTAACAAAAGGAAGTGACAACAGAAGAAACCAATATTTTTGGAACTATATTCAATTTTAATATTTATAAACAGATTTAATAGCCCTTATTAATGTACTCATCAATAATTCTCCCATTTCTTGAATAATCAGAAAGTTAAAAAATTTGGTATAGTTATTGCTAAAGTAATCTCTAGGAAAAGAAAGTAAAGATTAGTTAGATTAATAATCCCTCAGAATAGGATTCCTAATATTAAAATTCAGTTTTAATATACTCAATGACAGAAATTTCAACTAGTAGTACATGAACATGACTCAATCTGTCATATAAGTGTATGTATCTATGTTTATATACATATATATATATATTCTTGAATTTTCACAGATGTAAAAGGTGTGATAAAAAAATACGGTGAATGAATTTTTGTAGCAGCAATTAATTACGCTGCATTTATTTCAACTAGTATGTCTCATACCCTCATGGGTTGAAACAGGCAGTGACAAGTTTGAACAGATTCTGGCTTGTCAGTCTGCTTCTATAGCCGCTACAGTGAGGTCATGTTTCCAGTGCCTGTCGTGAAACATGGATCTTGAACAACGCATTAACATTAAGTTTTGTTTCAAGTTGAAGAAAAGTCCCAAAGAAGCTTACGAAATGTTAAAATCAGTGTATGATGATAATGTGGTAACTTTGAAGACTGTCTACAAGTGGTATGAGCAGTTTAAAAGTAGAAATGAATTGGTTAAGGACAAGGAACGGTTGGGACGTACTTTGACCTCAAAAACAGATGAATCAAACTGACGAATGACTATTCGAGAGCTTACTAAAGAACTTAACATCTCCTACGGGTCCGTACAAAGCATTTTAACAGATGATTTGCAAATGAGATGAGCGAGTGCCAAATTTGTTCTGAAACTTTTGACTGATAAACAAAAAGAAAATCGTGTTTCAGTTTGCACGGAATTGAAGGATCGTCCTTCATGCAGATGTGGACTTCATGGCCAAAATTCTTATTGGGGATGAAAGATGGATCTATGGCTATGACCCTGAGACAAAAATTCAAAGTTCTCAATGGAAAACCAGTAACTCACCTCACCCTAAAAGGCCTGTCAATCAAAGTCGAATATCAAGGTCATGGTCATTGTTTTTTTTTATTGTGAGGGCATAGTGCTATCAGAGTTCGCTCCAAGTGGAACAACTGTAAACTCCAAATTTTACAAAGAGGTACTGGAACGTTTGCGAAATGATGTGGGAAGAAAGAGACCTAAAATATGGGCCAATGGTTTTCTTCTTCATCATGACAATGCGCCATGCCATAAGTCGCTTTTGATTCGTGTGTTTTTGGCTGCTTAAAGTCTTCCTATCTGTCCACACAACCGCCTTACTCACCAGATTTAGCACCATGCGACTTCTGGCTCTTCCCTAAAATAAAAAATGTGCTAAAAGGGAAAAGTTTTGATATCATTCTTGACATTGAGAAGGCCATAACAGAGCAGCTGAAAGCTATTCCAAACAAAAGCTTTCCAGAAATGCTTCCAGTCATGGATTCAACGCTGGGATATGTATATTGGTAGCCAAGTACAGTACTTTAAAGGAGATTAATTCATATTTAAAGTAACTTTTTTACTTTGTTTTTTATAACATAATTCACCGTATTTTTTTATCACATCCCATATATATTTTATATATATAATAAAACATAAATTATAAATACACCTATGTATGTGTATAACAAAGTAGTAGCAAAAGAAGACAAAATAATCACTGAAAGTTAAAGTAGTTTTTCCTTAATTTGAATACTATCTTTTTATGGTAATTGTTACTGCTATTAACAAAAGTAATAATGAGATTTATTATAATACTTTTTCTTTTTGCAGCTCAGATACAGTTTCATTAAGTTCTTTTATATGCGTCTCCATATTTTCACGGTCTAATTTATTTTCCATTAATGTACGTACTGCACCAACCAATTTATCACACAGCATATCATATTCTTTCTGCAATTTTTCTTTTTCATCACTTAACTCAGCAAATGATTTTTCAATAGCTTTTTTTTCATCAAGGCATTTTTTCAAATTGAATTCAAAATCAACTTTGTCTGAATTATGTAGACTGAAATTATAAAATTAAATCATTTTTATTATTTGTACATATATTTACAATATATCTATTAATTTATAATACATATTTTACCCTATTTATTTAAAAATAAACTTTATTGTGAAAACTTTTTTTCAAAAAAAATATTATACTTAATATACATGTCAGCAAATAGAGTATCTGGAAAGTATGGAAACAACTTAATTATAAAAAACTGAGTATGACCCACACTAACAGAATAAAATGTAGTTGATTATTGTATAAAAGAAACTACTCTGAGTTGGCTTGAAATTATTTTCAGCTATATTGAATTCAACTTTATTACTTCCTTGTACGAAGCAAAGGAAGTATTGTAATCATGAAAAATTTTGGTTTACAGATTTCAATGGAAATATCTATTTTGATCATTCCTGAATCCATTTTGATTAGCTTTGGTGTGACATCTCTGCATACATACATAACTCAAAAACGATTAGCTGTACAATGTTGAAATTTGGTATTTAAGACTGTTGTAACATCTAGTTGTGCACCTCCCCTTTTGATTGCAATTGACAGGGCCAAAAATGTGTATGCAATCTCTAAATAAAGCGGGGTTTCAATTTTTAAACATTTAGATTTTTTACTTTTTCTTAACTGCAATAATAATCCCTCGTTGAGAGCTTTTCAATAATATATCACAAGTGGTACTTATTTTCATTTGTTCCAGAGTTATAGCCAAATCAAATTTTACTTAATGAAATAATTTATTTGCTATTACAAGGGGAAGGCACATTGGTTCAAATCTGACTAAATATACATGTATTGTTTTTTTTTTTACTTTTATTCTTTTTTTTTTTTTTAAATATATTGATTTATTAACACACTGATAGACAAAAAAAATGTGTAATGTTTCTCTAAGTGTGATACAATTTCTTGAATTGCTTTTTTGGATACATTACAGATCTGTAAATAAGATTTTTCTATCACCCTTAGTTTGAAATAAATTATGCTTAAAAAAAATTAAGGAAAATGTAGTTAAAATCTATAAAATCTATAATTTTGTATGGCCATACCTGGGTTAGAATGATTTTTCTGACACTTTTCTTTTATAAATGGCCTCAGGTACATCTCCAATTAATGTCCAACAGTGCGGCTAGCATGTTAGTATTCCATTTACCTTTATAGCAGCTTTCCATCACTGAAATGTCTTTGTGGAAATGTTCAGCATTTGTCCCTTACATCTCCGAGGTTGTCTGGGAAAAAGTCCAGATATGAGTCAAGGAATTGTATTTTCAAAGACATATTACATCCCATAGCTCTGTATATAGTAAGAAGTTGATTAACAATATTGTGGTGATTGTCAAAATTTTTTTTACCGAGAAAATTTTTGCAAATGTCTTTAAATGAAGCCCAAGCTCCACTTCTAAATTATTTAACATTGAGTTAAATACATCATCTTTGACCAACAATATTTGTGGACCAACAAGTATTCCTTCTTTAATTTTTCCTTCTAAAAATTTGGGACTATCCTTCTTCATTGCTTTTACAGAATGTTTCTTTAATCCTAGCTTGATATAGAGAGGACTTTTATGAAAAATATAAAAATATTTTTTTGGGTTCAACTAAGGGCTCATGAATAACATTTTTCCCATTTGGAGTTAAGTTGTCTTGTTTCTTCCGCTCTTTGGTAACATAATATTATCCCTAGCTCGGCTGTCCATTCGCAAAGAAAACACATGTACTTAGTATAGCCTTACTGCATGCCTAGCAAAATAGTTGTAACTTTCAAATCACCACATATGTTCCAGCTATGTTTTTTATAATTTATTTTTTCAAGAACATCTGATGTTCTTAATACCATAAGTGACTGATGTTCATAATACCATAAATAATTAATACCATAAGTGACTGGTATCGAAGGATATTTCTTACCGTTATGTAGTAGAACCACTTTTACACTATACTTGGACGAATCTATGAAAAGGCACCAGTCCTCAGGTTTATGAACTTATCCTAAGTGCAACATAAGCTCATCAACATTTGTGAAATAAACCAAATTATTTTTATCAATAAAGTGCTGAGAAAATTCTTTTTGTCGGCTTTGAAAGCCCAAAATTTTTGTATTTTTTTGAAGTAAATTCTAACCTTACAGTCTTGATTCTAACAGTTCAGCTAAATTTTTTGATAAATTTAAATCCCTGACCAAGTCATGTAACTCACCTTGTGATATAAGATGTGGCTTACTGGAAGATAATTCAAAATCAAAATCATTGTGACTTCTTCAGTACTGCCTGATTCTTCATTGCTGCTTTCTAAACGTACATTCACAGGTGGCTCAGGAACTGGGATCATTTCACTGTGAAGTGCAGGCCTGACTGCAGATTGCAATGAAGGATATTTTACAGTATGTTTAGATTTTTTAGAAATTCCAGACACACTTGTTAAACAAAAGTAACAACTGATTACATGACCCTTTGGTTCACGCCAAACCAAACATTTCAGCCATATTCAAACCATACTCCGTGTACCTTTCAGCCATCCTCTTAAATATACAGAACATTTAGTGCATACTATATGAGGAGCCCATTTCTTACTATGATCACCAATTTTATACTGAACGATATGCTTTTTTAATTAAAGGTATAATGTTTTTTTAATTTGATTTTACGATAAACTCACATACATAACAAAAGGCATCTATATCATTTACACAATTTCGAGGCATTATGACACTGTACTGTTAACAAACTTAAGACAGTAAATAGGCTCAACAAAATTAATTCACTTCTAAATCCAGTGCTTAATTCAAACAACACAGCTGCGTCTTCAGCCACATGTTTTAACCTGCACAGACATGATTAATCTTGTCCATGAAGGCTCACTCTTCATTATTAGATGTCATAATATGTGACTATGATATAATTTTTTGTCTGGTATTGTTTATTTATAGTTTACAAATTATGTTAACAAATTTAAAGATTAAAAAATGAACTAACAGAATACAACATAGGAGCTTAAAATGGCAACTATACATTGAAAAATGGAAAAAATATCTTTTAATTAAAATTTAAAAATTTTCCAAAAATGGTGGGTGATAGAAAGATTCTGAATTCATATTCATTTTCAACATAAAAAAAAAAAAAATATTAAAATCATCTATCGCATGTTATGCAACAAAAATTATGTTATTAACCTCTTATTGGAAAAAAATCTTTACAATAAATAGTAATTCAATAATAACAATAAAAAAATTAAAAAATCAGAAGTTGCTAGTGAAATAAAATTTGATCACGTTTCATTTTAATTTTAAAATATTTGTAGAGATTAATAATTATTATAAATCAATATATTTAAATTAAAAAAAAAAAGAAAAAGTTAAATAAATATATGTGTATGAAGTCTGAGTCAAACTGATGGGTGTATGGTTACGGATCCAACATGTTCTCACTTGATATGATATTTTCTAAGAAAATTAATATGTAGATTAATATAAAATGCTTAGTAAATTTTTAGGGTCATTTTTTCTGTGTAAATGTACACTTTATTAAAGAATGGAGCATCATATCTCACTTTCAAATAATATAAGTTTAAATGAAGCAGCAAAAAATATGTGTATGTAATTTAATACATTAATAATGCTGGTATCCGCATCAGATTTTATTTTAAATGCCATTATGGTCATATTACTCATGATTTTATGTAGATTTTATGGGAAAAACTTCTGTGAAAATTTCATACCAATAGCTTCATCCGTGTTTTAAATATTGATTCATTAAAGTATCCAGATTAGCGTAAAACGCCGTCCCCAACCAAAATTCAAGATAAATATTTTTGCTAGAAAGGGGGGTAATTATACATCATGTAACATTGCAGTTTCATGCTGGAAACTATTCTGTAAACTGTTTTACATAAGTTCTTGTTATTTAATTAATCAAAATTTATCATTATGATATTAGATAATGAAATTTCTAACAAAATAGAAACAGCTGATTCATCGTTATCAAGTTTTTCATCATTATCATAATTTCTCCACCACTGACTCAATTATCCACCTCTGTTTCCCTTATCCATCAACTGAAAGTCTGCTGCAGATAATAGGCTTTGAAAGCCGAGATGATCCCTTGAGCCAAAGGTTGGATTGTAGCTGACATGATTGGTGGCAAAAGTAACATTTCTACATTAAAATGCAAATATTACTACTTTTGGATGTTCTATCCTGGAGCATTATCAATTAAAAGAAGTACTAACTTGTTTACAAGTTTTAGTTCACATATAGAACAAGTGACTTTGTTTATAGATAAAGATCAACATGTTTCCTAAAAAAATGAAACCACTCAATTAAAAGAGATGCTGTTACCATGTTTTTTGTTTCGATTTCCAAAAATTGGTAAATGATTTTTATCTTTACCTTTCAAAGCCCTTGTATTTAACAATTTGTAAACAAGATTTGGTTTCAGCATGACATCACCACCAGCATTGCAGCAAAACAGGACTGTCCGACGATCTTTAAAGTTTTGAAAATCTGGAACAACTTTTCCTTTTTCAATAGAAAGGTTTGTGAAGGAATTGTCTTCCAACATAAGCCTGTTTTATCTGAGTTAAAAACTTGATCTGCTAAATAGTCTTTCGTTGTTATGAAGTTATGTAGTTCTAGAAATAAACATGTTATGTTACTTCGTGATCAGCTGATGTTCTACTCTCTTTTTCTGTTTAGCCTCCAGAACCACCATAAGATATTACTTCAGAGGATATGTATGAATGTAAGTGCAGTGTAGTCTTTTAGTTTCAAGTCAACTACTCCTGAGAATTGCGATTAATTGAAACCAATCCATATTACTTACTATTAATCCAATAACTACCAAAGAACACTGATATCCATAATGTAGTATTCAAATCCATACAAAAATTTTTACCCTAGGATTTGAACCTCAGAACTCTTGACTTCAAAATCAGCTGATTTGCGATGTCAAGTTAACCACTTGACCAGCCTGGTGGGCTAATGCTTCTTCTCTAGCTATGCTAACATTGTGCAGGGAAAACCATTTCTTGAAGTTTTCAAACAAGTCTTAACTAGCAGAAGATGCACTGTACTTTCATTCTCAGATTTAACAAAGTGGCCATACAAATGCCATGTTTTGTCTCAAATAAGAAGTGAAATGAGGGGTACCCTTTTTTGCACTTTCAAAGCTTTTTCAGTTTTTTTAATGCTTGTGTCACAACATACAGACATAAACTTAGCCAACTGAGAAGAACCTACCATCACTATTCTCCATATCTTTTCCACATATTTATTTAGATAGCAAACAGTTGATTCATTAACGTTAAATAGTTTTGTTTCTTTAGATATGCTTTCACCAGTTCTCAGTTTATCAATAAAGTCAATTTTCCTAATCAGAGGCCTAACTTATTTTTTGTCTTTTCTTTTTCTTTCATTCACTTGAATGAAAAGAAATGAACCTCATCAACTGAGGAGAATCGAAAAAAAATTATTTTTGTTGAAAGAAAGTGTTAAAATCAACTGACGGCTGCACGAGTCAATTAGGTTGCAAAGTAAACTTCAAACCAGACAACCCGATTAGATAACTTTTATGAAATTATCACTCAATTACCGCCGTTTAAAAGGTGCCAGAGAAGAAAATTAGCGTCACAATTTTTAATTAAATTTATCTGCATAAATTTATTCATACAAAGGTAGAAAGTGGTTCATTACAAAGAATGAGTGAAGAATATTCCTAACGAATTTTTTTCATATAAATTCATTTTTGTTAGAGGAAGACTGTTTCTAATTCCTCTTTTGAGAATCACGTTATGTACTGTTTTTGTGCTCTAAACTGTACCTCTTTTTTTTTTTCTGTTTAACCTTCGGAACCACTGTAAGGTATTATTACTTCACAGGATGAATGAGAGTGATATGTATGAATATAAATTAAGTATAGTCTTTCACAGTCTCAGGTCAACCCATTCCTGAGATGTGTTATTAATTGAAGCCCAACCACCAAGGAACATCTTTACCCACAATCTATTATTCAAATTCAAATAAAAGTAACTTCATTCACACTAGGAATAGTGTGAATGCAACTGTTTCAATATTATTATGGAGTATATTAAACAGTCTTGTTTAAACATTTTTGTTTAAACAAGACTGAAGACTTTGTAACAAAAAAAAAAATGGCACAGTAACCACAACACACATCTTCAGACATTTACTAAAATCACACACAAATCGAATGTATCTGCTCAATATCAACTGCAACTTGCTGGTTGGTTGGTTTTACTATACATACCTAACTTGAGAAAAGGCATAAAAAAATGGCATCAAATAAAGAATGATGCCAGTTCAATTAATTTAAAAAAGTTAAATTAATTTGGCATTTAGAAACTGGTATTTAAATTTGACAATGTTAGATACAGTTTGCCAGTCTCTACTTCATCAACAAAATGGAAAAAAAGAATAATCATTTTGTGTATGTTTGAAAAAATCAACAAAATTATAAAAGAAAAGAAAACTTGGATGAGGCTCTCTTAAGTTGGTTTGAAATTCAATATTCTGTTTACCAACTAATAATCAGATTTTGGAAGCACAGGCTGAAAAAGTTTGCAGCTAAATTTGGATACAAACATTTCATTTGTAGCAACAGATTTATCTTCTTTTTTTTAAAATAATATTTATTTTTAAATATCCAATTAATACAATAAGAAAAGTCATGAAACACTGATCAGTGAAAAATGTTGGCCAGATGTTAAGTGAAACTATTCATACAGTAAAAAGATTTCCACAATGCAGATGACCTGGTGGTTTTTTGTTAACTATTTGTTTTTGACTAAGATTTATGGTAATTTATGCAAATATGACAGCTAATAATAGAGGAAAACTTCTCTTAAAATCCAGAATTTTTAAACTTGAAACCTTTCAGTGTTTAATTTAACAAATAAGAAAATGCAGGTGGTGACATCAAATATTTTTCAAAGTGAAATTTGAAGATGTAATAACAGGTAGAAGTTCTGCATAAACAAAACAAAAAAACTGTCATTTACAGGCAACTATTAAGCCAGTCTCAAACAGACTAACATAAAAATTTGTTTCCCACAGCTATGTATTAAATCTCTTTTACAACCTAAACATCAAAATATAATATAAATATAATATTTAGATTTTTAATTTCATTTTCGTTACTTGCTCTTGCACAAACCTCATATACCAAACATAAAATTTACTGAGAATAATATTTTGGCATCTAATTATATTACAATTTTTTTTCTAGGAATGATCAAATTGATTTTGTTTTCAACAATGTCAAACATTATATTTAGTCTAAAGTGCTATGCTTTTTACACAACATTATACATTGTAGCATCTTGGTAAATACATAATGAGTTTTCAAGAATCAAAATGGGTTGTAAACCAGGTAAATATGATTCATATACACCAATATTAGTAAATTAAAATACTGATATTTTCATTTTAAAAAAAATTATAATGTTAGCTAAATAAAAGTCACTTCTTCCTAAAATCAAAGTATTCATTTTATATTTAACAAAACAACCTTTTTCACATTAGTTTTTATTTTCAATAAATTACCCAATGATTTTTAAAATATCTTCATACAAATTTATTTTAAATTAAATAAGAGATTTTCTTTTATACAAATAACATAATTTTAATGATGAGTTTTTAAAAAATGACAACTGAAGAGACCCAAATTTTTTGGCCACTCATTTACTTGAACTTAAATACTTAAACATGTACTGAAATATTTACCAATTAATGCACTTAAAATTGTTATTTTACTGTATGCCAATATCATCTGTTAATTATCTTTATTATTTGTATCTCACCATTTTATAAAATAATTGCTTTTATGTCCTAGTATTAATATGATCTATAACTGCTTCTTTTTTTTTTTATTTAAAATTTTGTAATTTATTATGCACTATAATCAAGTGTTTTCTACTTTTCCTCTTTATCTTTCCAAGCAAATACTAGAGCAGTTATCTTGAAATAGTATATCTTACATTTTTGACATGATATTATAATGTGTGATTATATTATAGTCTGAATAAAATAATTGTTTATTTATTTATTAACACATTAATACATACTCAAAGCAGAATCTTCTTATGAACAATGGGTGCGACTTAGTAGTCTCAATCACCATACAGAATGCAGAGAGTGCATATTTTGATCTGGGTTAAGACTATTATGATGACAACAAGAACAGGATTGCAGCTTCTAATATACAGAAAGGAACTAAAAATTTCTATCATACATCAGAATAAATAGAAAATACAGAAAGAAGTACAATTGTTGAAATTACAATTGCTAAAAAAAAAAAGCCATTTGCGAGAGATAAAACTAAAAAACACCATTAACAATCAAAGAATAATGATAAAATTTTACAATTTATTGAAATGTAAAATCATTTTACAAACATCAATAAGGCACTAACAATTAACTTATGGTAATGATTGTTTCCGTTCATACTAAACTTCTAGATTTATAATTAAATTTATCTCTGGTTCTTATGTTAGCTAATTTAATTGTTTTAAAATAATATACAAAGCCATTCAATTCCATTTACATAATTAAACTATATAATTCATACTTTTTTTAATTCTGTAATTTATACCAGATTTCTTTAATAATCCTTTGTTATTAAAAACACCAGCTTTTTAGGTGAAGATTTTTGATTAAAATGAAATTCTTGATTAAAAAAAAATATTCATTATAACTAACGAACTTACATTAACTATCAAAAAAAATATAAGATTAGGAAGTAAACACACTTTTTTTTTCTTTTGGTTAGGATCCTAGTCATATAAATTATGCCAATTTAATTTGTTTAACTTTTTTATTTAACTTTTATTTAACTTTTTTATCAGTAATTTAGGTTATTGTCTCAGGAACTGAGATCAAATAAGACCAATCTGAAAATGATTGAACTTAAAGCCTGTTTAAGGTATCTAATCTCCAACAAATACAAATAATGAGTATTCTTATAATAGTATTCAATGTAATCTAAGAGTATTTTTCTCAAAAAAAAAATTATAAGATTCAGCAAAAATAAAAGTAATAAATGTCAGTTGCTGCAGAATTATTGGCAACCTGACATCATACATCAGTCACTCCTGAAACTAGTACAGCCAAATCCAAGAATAATAAGTATTCCATTTCAGTCATACAAAGAAAATGGGAGCAAAGTGGTTTCCTGCTGCCTTTACCTAGCCGAGTATATTGTTCTAGATCAGTGTACAAAGTTCACCAAAACATCAGTGATCTTCAGCAATAGTAAAGTTCATTATATCCATTGCAGGAATTGATTATAAAAGAATTTCTTTTATAGCACTATATTAAAAAGCAACTTATTTTACACACATCACTGGTAGAAAACCAAATGACATGCAAAACTATAAAGTAAATAAGAAATAATCATATAATCTAAAAAAAAAAAATGAAGTACTGAATGATGCAGTAATTATATTGATTACAAAATTTACAGACTGTAATAAAACAAACCTTTCTAATTTTTGAAGTTCTTTTGAATTCTCCTGAAAGAAAGCATTCAACTCTGCTAGTTCTTCTTTTACAGACATTAGATTATTCAGTGAACTCTGAAGAAGATCTTCTTTTTCTCTTAATTTGCTTTCTAGGTCATTATTAATTGCCTCCAATGACAATATTTTGCCTTCTAATTTATCTACTTTCCTTTAACAAAAATATTATATAAATTATTTTTCTCTCTTTTTTTAATACTCTATGCTGTATTGATGAACCTGCATCAGGTTGATGCAACCTGATAGTTTCAAAACACTTTCAATACACACACACACACAC
>JAAAKQ030066211.1:2750-15615 GCA_010016005.3 Zanna intricata | reverse complement strand
ATAAAATTTACAAATTTAATTTTTTAATAGTAAAAAATTTGCATTTTGAGAGTGGAAATCTATTATATCTATTGTATAGTTGTGCTATTTAGCACAACTGCATAATAGTGCTAAATTTATTAGTAAATAAAAATTACATTTATTTAAAATATTCTAATCATAAAAATAATAAATGATCTGTTTTTAAATTAGTTTTATCTTATTACTTTAATTAATTGTTGAACAGTACATTAAATATTCTATAAACAAAGAGTTAGTTTACAATGAATAATCAAAGTATATAGGAATAGTACAGCTAAATGTTACAGTAATAATAAAAAGAAATTGATTAACACTTTTTACTTTTATAAATTTAAATAAATATTTATGTGTTATTTTTTATGTATGAACAGCAGTTACTTGAATTATTACAATGAATTCTGTAAACAAAAAGTTCATTGTTTATAACTGCTGGTATATTGTTAAAACTGTGCTATTATTTTTAATCAACTTTGTGTAAAATTTCACACAAGTTATCTTAAATATATCAATATGTTTTTATACAAGTAAAGGCTGAAAAGCTGCTTAAAATGGAACACACATTAACAATCTCAATGGATATTTTCCAGATTTCAATTCATATGTGTGCAATGTATAATATATTTAAGAAAAAATATTATGTGGATCTGTATATACACATAAACCAAAGTACAAAAAATAACAGACTGCACATAAAAGTAATAACGATTTTTCTTTTGATGATAGTAGACACCATTCATGTTGAAGTCAATCTGTTACATAATAAATTTTTTGCACTCTTTTAATATTACTACAAACTCTGCTTACATGTTAACTGTAAAACGAATATGAGAACGAAAATAGTAACTACTTTTGTTTTAGCTACTTTACAGTCTAATTCTATTAGACCACATTCTACTAATTCTATTGAAAAATTTTCCTTTGGATTTATGGAAGCAAATCAGAGCCAAAGAGGAATTATTTAGGAATTTCTTCATCCATTTTCTAAAGATTTTGCGATGAAAGTAACATCACGAAATTAAGATAAAACCAGTGTGAAATTCTTGAGCACCTCTTACAATTCTGACCAGAAAGTAATACCATTTCTTCTAATTTGGGAAGCTTCTTACAGAAAATTATTTTCTTCTAAAGAAAGTGAAGACAAGATTATTTTATCATAAATCATTGAAAGATACTGAAAAAAATTTTTCCAAACTATTTTTAAGCTTTTGGTTCATACTAAATAAATATTAAAAATTAATTAGGAATTCCGCTGAATAACAGTAAATATATGTCCTTAATGTTGAGGATAACTGAAAGTAATTAATTGGAAGTTACCACAAAGGATAAGCTTAACGGTTTCATGATTTTTATAAACATAATTAATCTTCTGTTACATACTCCAAACCTTTAAAATCCATTACAGAGTTAAAACCAACTAATTATACACAAACAAGCATTTATTATATATAACTAAGTGAAAAGAATAAGTTTCAAATTTTTAAACATAATGTTGTATCAATAAATACAAATTAGAAACAAATGCAGTATATAATTTTAAAAGATACAATTAACATATAACTAAATAACAGAGGAAGGGTTTTAGTTCAAGTAGTTACATATAAGATAAACAGACACTGATTAAACAACTTCACTGACAAAAATAATGGCTTTTGAAATTACCATTTCAATTTGATTGGATAAACAACACAAAAACAAATTACTGATATTTAACTTCACAAAGAATTTCACGAAGGTTAATGAGTCCAATCAATGCTTTTTATATTATTTAAAATAGAAATAAATATTTAAACTTCTAAGTGAATATTATAAACTGATGAAGTAGTAGACACAATACTGAGTAGCTTGATAGCACAATACAATTAGCCATCCACTTAATTTGTTTTAAATCTTTAATCCATCATCAGGAAACAAGTATTTATTAGAATAGTTATGGAAAAAACAAGTAGTAATTTATCCTATTTAATTTTTTCCACTGTTTATCCTTTTTCTTATTGTTTATCATATTGTTACATTCTTTTCTATATTTGTTCATAATGTGAAAGCTACTTAAAAAGATTTTTAATATGGAAATGTTAGTTTAATTTATGTTAGTTTAAGTCATAATTATAAATTAAACACAATTTTGAATATTTACTGTTTTTCCAGTTCTACTATTTATGCTTTCCCAAAAGGGAATTTCTTTACAAAATTACATGAAAAAAAATTTTTTTTAAGATCATGTAAGTTACATGAACATTTAATATTATATATCACCTACGCTAATAGAATGGTTTTTTGTAACACTTTTTACTTAATCCTGCTTATGTGAATCTATGAAATAACAACGTTAAAACATTCAAGAACATTTAAGTCGGTAACTGTAAGGAGTGACATTTTAAATTTATATTTCCTGAAACTACATAATATTTTGTTTTTGTTAATTAATATTCTGAACATTAATGTGTATTTCTGTTTATTGTATTAGTTTATTAAAAATTGAATAATAAATAATTCATTACTATTATTATACCCTAAATTAGTATATTTACTTTTTTGTATTAGCTGCTACTTGGTTTCCATTTATAATGAGTCATAATAACTAAATTAGAAACAAAATGTTGTATAGACTAGTTTCACGAGTAAATAAAATTTTGGGCAATACAATAGGTAAGTAGAGTAAGCTAAGTAGTAAAAAAAAAAAACCGATGGAAAACAGACTGTGAATAATGATTCTGACATATCATATTTGTGCCCAGAAAATATAAAAGAATGCATGTCCTGAAGTATTATTCTTTCTATTTTTAAAAATTATTAATTCATAAAACAATATTGGAATGTTATCTGTGGGTAACATTTCTTTACCATAAGCTTTTTCCTACTTATTTTTAACAATAAATAAATAAACACATTATCTGAGATAACTAAATGACAACTTATAAATAAATCATTATACTGAAACCTGAGAAAAAAGGATATCATTTAATTAAGAGAAGGAATTGAATGAAAGAAGAAATAGAAGAATCCACACTAAACTTATAGACATATAAAACAGGCAAAGGAATTTTATTAATTAAAGGACACACATTAATTCAACAATAAAAAGTATCTGAAAATAAAGATTAAAAGATCTCCATTTAAAGTAGAGTTAGGATCTGCTATAAAATGACTTGAAACTCAAAGAAAAAAGGTAGTATTTTCTTAATTGTGTTTTAGAAAATTATATAAAAAAATACAGTATCCACTTACCAACAATTGTCAGTAGCAACAATAGTACATAATTGTCAGAAACTATTTTTAGAAATGCTTAAATAAATGGATACATAAGTAAAGTAGAAAAATGATCAAAAACAGAAACATAATTTTTTACTGTTTAACATCAAGCTTTCATAGATTTTTTTATTAGAATTCTCATTTTAAATGAGAATTAAAATTTTCTAAAAAAAAAAAATTTTTTTTTAGGATTTGGAGACCCAGCTTTAACAGAGAGGTAGTTGAGAAATTTGGTTCAATGGACAGAAAAGTAATTCCCTTAGTTGATCCATTACCACAGCCCCTTTACCGAATAACAAGGATGAATTGGTTCTGTAACTCCTGGCAAACTCTGCTAAGAAAATCTAGTAGCATCAGACTTTCTCCCACAGAACCCATAAAGGGGAAGCAATCATAGGTTGTTGAGAAAGGATGATCAAGAAAGTTTATTATCTTGCCCAAGACCCTGTATGAGACTTAAAAAGATCTAGTATAAGTAATTATTATCTTTTCAAATTAAGTAGGTAATTTATCCATTTTCAAAACAGTTTGTAAAAGGTCATGTACATTAAATATTAGTTTTTGCTAACTGAAAAAAAAGACAATACAATAATAATAATAATCTGTTTTGGCATAATACTGTGGTGGTTATCTTCAGTGAATTATTTTCAGATAGAAATTAACTAACAACAATTAATTTGGTTCAATATTAGATTTAATAACAAAATATTTAATTATAGAAGTTAAAAGACTAACTGTACAACAGACAACTGCTTTGTAAATTTACTTCAAAATTACTATGCTACTACAAACATTTATTAAGTTAATATAATCTATTGCACAAACAAGGGGCATAGTTTACCAACTTAACTGCTAAACTGGTATCACAAAATGTAAAAAAATTCAAGTACCTTCTTTAAAACAATAGATTAAGGTAAAAAAAATAGTATAAAAACTAATTTCATATGTAAGTAAAATTGAAACGATCCAAATTTTATTTGTCAACTCAAAATAGTACACATATCTTCAAGTAATGATTTGCTACATCAAAATTTTGAAAATTCTTAATGAAGTTATGGCAAATTATTATGCTCTGATGATGGTCTAAAGAAACCATAATTAAGATTTAAATAAATCAAAGCTGAAACACATTTAAATAAATAAAACAATTATATACAGAAAAATGCCACTAAGGAAATACTTAGGTAAAACCAAAATTTGTACCTATGACACAAAATTCCACATTTGCTAAGATCACATCACTTACCCAAACTCACATGAGAATTGAACAAGATGACCATTTTAAAAAATAACATAAATGTAAAATAAAACAAATTAATAATAATAAATTAAGTTATATTATCATAATAAATTTAATGTCTATAATAAAAAAAATATGAAATATTAAAAAAAAAAGTAATCTATAATACATTTAACAAGAAATATTAATTTTGTTTGTACAATACACTAAAATCATAAAAAAGAAAAAAATTAAAATTGTTTATTACCTTCTTTGTTTCTTCCTTTCTTCTTCCCAGTATCCTTCTCCTAAAAATAAATAAGTATATATTAATATGATAAGCACAATATATTAAAAATGTTCATAAATCTATAAGCATGTAAGAATAAAAATAATAATGAAGCAAAGTATAAATTTTAAAATGTACTTTTTTCATTTTTTTTTTACCTCATATTGATAAAGATATAAAGTAATGGTTTAATAATATAATATAACAATGGTCTTAACAAACTTAACCTAAAAGAAAGGAGGTTCTATCAAAACTGGAATTTTTCTTTTTTTATGTTAGCTCATATATCTGGAATACTCTAAAATAAAATTATAACTAATAAATACAATTATGACTTACAATTATTCCTCCATTGTTCCCAATGAAGTAGAATTAAAAAAAAATTCAGAATATAAAGCTCAATTAAGCACAAATAACTTCTAAGAAATAGAACATTATTGGATCTAAACTCAGTTCTATCTTGAATATAACAATCATTTTATAGATAAAAATTACCAAATCTGTATAAAGCAATGTTCACTTTAATTCTTAGAGTATGGAATTGGTGCAGTAGAACATTTAAGGAACTTTAAAAACTAACAACCAACCGCTGCACATAGTTATTCTATAATTCATAATAGACCTTCTACATTACATTTTGACAGACTTATTATTATTAAGTTCATGATTTGAATAGAAAAAAGGACATTTGCAATTTATAATCAATGTTATTTTGAATAAAGATTGTATCTTTAATGAAAAAGAATGAGTATTAATGATGTGTAGAGTTTACTACATTCACTGCATAAAATTTTTGAACTTTAAAAATATCTTTCATTTCATGATTCAATTTTTGAACCCAAGTTAATTACGTATAAAAATAATGTAGTTATATTTGAAAATGATGGACCACAAACTTTCATTGCACAATTTTACCGAAAATTTGAATATAATTTTCTAAATTTGTTAATATTTATTTGAATAGTGAACATTAAACTAAGCTGATGTTAAATTATAAATTAAGAGAATGTAATAAAAATAATTTGATTGGGAATAAATGGTCTTGTCATTTGAAATTATTATCCACTAGGTGAATTATGCTACTCTGCTTCTGGAGTGAATGAAAAAGATAATTTATTCCAACTACTTAAACTGATAACATAATTTCCAAACTTGTAATGCTGTTGACCCCACGGCCCTAATTATTAAATGTGTTAATAAAATACCTAATCAAATGTCATTTTCACTCAAACTTAAGGCTCATTTCAGGTGTTGACTGCACTGCTGAAATAATTTTTCAAAATAATATTTTTTTTAAAAATCTGCTTTGAAAGAATGTAAGATGACCGCCTGTTTTGCATTGCATAATATATGTTCAGGCTTATACTATACATCATGCTACATATTCTTATATCATTCTAATGTTCTAAAATGTATTTTTCATGCAAGCATACATCCTGCCACATAAAATGCACAACTTGCTGCAATCAGGCTCTACTCTAACTCACAATATTTCTGTCAATGTAGCTGATACATGAAAAATTTTTTTTAAATTTTCTTTATTAAAAAATTCAACACGATATTTTTTTAGCAAGAAAATTTATTTAAGAAAACATAAAAATCTACATAAAAATGTAAAAGAATTACTTGTCTAACCTTGTCACAAATACAGTATTTTTCAAACTTAGATTTGAAAAAAAAAAGAAACAAAATTAGTATTTTAATTTACATCAGCCACATATTTCAATATAATTTGAGATTCTGTGTGTTGCATATAAGCAAAACATCTTTCTTTCTAGGGAAACACCAATAATGTAATATATTAAATTGTTCAGAAGAAAAGCTGATTTTTTTTTTTTAAGAACAATTGCCATAATTTAATATGCAGCATATCTTCATATTTATTTAAGTATTGTTACACTTAATATTTTTGTACTACAAATAAGGACAATGTATGAATTCATGGTAATAAACATTGTGTTTTGCATGTAATATTTAACACAAAATTTAATTTGGATTTTTTTTTATTTAGTAAAATTAAATATTGAAAATACTCCTTTATTAGATAAAAAAATATTCTCCTTCTTTATTGGCTTAAAACAATTAATGGATCTGGACTTCCTACACAATTTATTGACATTTTATCTCCAGCATGAACAAGGATTGTTTGATTTTTCAACACTCTTCAATCATCACCAACAACCTCCCATTACACATCATCAAATAATAGCTCCTAGGCCTTCCTCTCTTGCTCCACTTTTGTTATCTTTCTTCAAAGTGACTTTTGATAGCTCATTCATTTTTTATAAGCAACTTAAACAATTTTTTTCATGCTACTTTCATGAACTACTACACACAAATTAATTCAAATAATTTAAAAAAATTTCTTCTGTTGTGACAAATAGGTTGCACTTTTATTAATACTATTATTATTAACTACTGCTTCATCAGCTAAGGACTTTTGCAGTTTTATTATTTTATTAACTTTTAACTCCTTTAGTATGCTATTTTTTTAATATATCTAATCTTCTTCTTGCTACTGGAAATATAGAAAGAATGGAATCTACATGACAAAATGCACCTTGTCATTATAAATACTGAAAAAAACCTTAGGTTAATGGTAAATTAGCTGCCAATCTGATTGGCATTCAACACTTACAACAAAAAATAAAATTACAAAGGCAATACAATAACTAAACAACATTAAAAGAATTACTAACCATAATGCAATACAAATAGAAGCAAACAAACAAGGAAAGATCTCATTTAGAAAAGAACTCTATTACTAAATATGAATTTAAGAATTAAAAAGATATTCTTCTAATAATCTGTGTGGAGTGCAGTTGCGTTTTGGTAATTTAATATGGACAATATGAAAAGAATAATGGAAAAGAACATAGGTCTTTGAAAAGAAGTGCTAGAATAGGTTGTTGAAAATTAGGTGAGTTGATTGAACTGATGATAAGAGGAATATTGTGGCAGAATTTTGCAGAGACCAACTGGGATTTTAAGGTGTACATTAAAGTATCTAGATTTACTCTGGCATCAATTTGTCAGGCGACTGCAAGCTGTCAGATGATTATGCAGTAAGAATGAAATAAATAATTTATATGTCATTGATTCTATATTTATTTATGTGAAGTAAAATGTGTATAAAGAGATTGAAATAATAAATGATATTGAAAAAAAGGTTATTGCAGTAGCAATAGTTATCACTCTTTATTCAGCACAATAAACTTTTTATTTTTAAATTATTCAAAGAACTAATAGTTTTGTAAATTTTGAAATTCATTTTTTATATAACGCTAAAACAAATAAAAATATTCCTTTAAATTACAATTTACATTTGATTATCAGTAAGACTTTATAATAGAATTTTTTAAATTATAAACTAAATAATAAGTAATTATAAAAAAACTAAGCATAAAATTAACATTTTGAAATTAAAATAAAACCATTTGCTACGTGAATACATCATGTATATTCATGAGTGTTTAAATGAATTCATTATTACAACTCATTTTATGAATAACTTAACCCGTACTATTTCACTATTGTATTATAAGATAAAGAAATATTTTTGTCAATTTCTTTAGGAAAAGAAGTTGTATCATTGTTTTACACTTATGTATTACACATAAGCAAGCATGTGCATGTGCACATAATTTATTAAAATTTAGGTCTAATAAAATGTAAAAAATACAAAACCACATAAAATTGCCCCCATATTTATAAATTAATAATTACTTTGTGAAAAAAACATATTCTTATTAACTTTTAAAAAAATTAAGTTTAAATGATACACAACTGCCGTAAGACAATCTATAGGTAATCATTCACCAATTTCTTGCAAACTTATTTTTGCTGTACTTAAAGCAGGACATACAAACATAACAATGAGTGCTATAGCACAGTTATATAGTTTCAGGGCTAAATTTAAAACAAATCAGAAGAGTAACTGAATTGAATATTAGAAATATATTAATGTAGTTAAACATAAATCATTATTCTTATCAGTTATCACTGTTATCTGAATAGAATTAAATTATTAATAATAAAAACAAACACTTTTCCTTAAAAAAATAATCCCTGTTTTGTACAGTCATACAATAAGTAAAAACAACACTAGCAATTATAAATTCTTTATATTTATTAACAAAAAACTAATTTTTTTTGTACCTTCTAATCAGTAAATTTACTTCTTTATATTTCCAATTTAAAGTGATCATTTTTAAAGAAATCATTATAATTAGTTAAATTATTACAAATAAAAGAATAATAATAAATATATTACCAATAATCTCACTTTTTTCATAACGTCACTTTAGAAAGATGGATAACAAACAATTATCATAAATGTAAACAATTAATTTTTAATATTTTTATCAACGTTTTTAAGAACTTTTATCAAAATTTTCAAATTGTCCCCTCTTACTTTATTCATTATACAAAAATGTACTACATAAAGTGAAATGTTAAATAATTACAACTATTTTGCTGTGCCACTACACTGTGGAACATAGCAACTATTTTGGTATTTTACTTACAACACACCCTTGCAATCTTGAGAATGGTTTTAATTAAATCAAAGTACATAAGTAAATAGATGCCTGCATTAATTAATAAATAATTTGGTGAACAGTTTAGAATGTATCATTATTACAACTCTACACAAAACAGAATAAAGTGTTATTATTATCATCATCTTATAACTCAGCATAACTTAAATAAAACTTTAAATTCATTAATAATATACTCTAAATACAATTTACTGAATGCAAACAAAATGATATCGACTTACAAAAAATTAAAGTATCTCATAAAGAGAAAAAAATACATTTTCTAATTTACAGAAAACCATAATAAAAATAAACATAACCAGGAGAGAAAATATACTTATGCCATTTCATGAAAATAAAGATTAAGCTTTTAATAAAACTTTATCATGCACAGCATAGATTAAATGTATTATTTAAAAAAAAAAGGACTAAAATCATGCAAAATTAAATTTTAAGAGCCAAGAAATCATTATCCAAAAAACTATACAAATTAAAAAACAAAAACTGGTGTAGGTCTAATTTTGTTATTATCTGAGCAAAACTTTAGAAAATGCTTAATATATAAAAATACTATTAATATAATATGTCTTTCTAAGTAGGCCTTCATATGAACATGGAATCATCCACTGATTCAAACATCTTCAATTATTTAGTAATTTTATTATAAATTAAAACTGTAAAATCACCTCTTTTAGTAAAACAAAGTTCTGAGAAGAAGGAACAGAAAAATTCCCATGAATCTTTTAATAAAGAATAAATCTACAATGCCACATAATATTTATGCTTCATCAACTATTAACTTCCTTTACAAAATAAGAAAAATAATTATCCACACAGATCAATTCTGTAAGAAATAGGGGCATGATAAAAATTTTTCATAAGTTAAAATTGAGATCCTCCTCTTTTTGTTAAGTGAAAAGTATATAAATAAAAATGAAAATATAACGAAAATGAAATATACATGAAAATATAATGAAAATAACAGAATTATAACATAGGAAGTGATTGAAACTAATACACTGTATTTTTTCAACAGAAATAAGAGGGCGGGGTACAAGATCCAGGCCTCACACATATGCACATGGTATTAATACATTTAATTTTTTAATGGCAACTCATGAATCCATTCTTCAGTAATTTACTACAACAGTTTCAGTTACATTTACTGTAACAGTTTCAAGTCGCTACATCATTTAGGGTATTATTTACAGGCTGTCTAGTGGATAATTATAGAATTTTTTGAAAAATTGTAAAATCTAGAAATTTGTGCAGTGATTTAAATAATTTTTTCCAAAAGTCTTAAGTGTAAAGGTGATTAAGGAAAAGCTTGATACAACATTGGGAGGCTCTTCTCCATCGAATGCAACAGTTAAATGTTGGGTTTAAAATGAATCAAACACACACAAGCAATGAATCATGCAGTGGACGCTCTTCTAAGAATACTATGGCAGAAATGATAGAAAAAGTTTATAAAATCATTTTGGATCAATCCAAAAACCGAGCCATAACTGATTTAAGGAAAATTGGTTTTTGGATCGACAAGTGACAGCAAATGAGTTAGAGTCTGTAGGCAAATCAACAGATTGTATGTGCAATATTTTGCACGAACATTTGGACATGACAAGCTCTGTGCTATGGGTGTATGCTCGCTCACACCTGACCAAAAATGTTGCCAAAAAAAATTTCAGCACAATACAGAAGAATTTTCACATCAATTTGCTTGGATTCATCAGTACACTCCTGAGACAAAACAGCAGTCAAAACAATGGGTTGAAAAATGTCAACCTGCTCCAAAAAAAAAAATTCCTTTTTGTGTAAAAAGTTATGAAAACTGTTTTTTGTATGCATGTAGAATAATTTTTGTTGATTATTTTAAAAAACGTGAAACAATAAATGGCGAATATTATGCGACCCTATTGCAGCAGTTCAGCAATGAAATTAAGGAAAACCACATTTGGAAAAAAAAATGTTTTTCCATCAAGACAATGCTCCAACTCAGACTTCAGTTATTGCAATGGCAAAAATCAAAGAATTATGGTTCAAACTGTTCCAATACCCTACTTATTCACCTCCAGTGACTACCAATGACTTTACCTGTTTGTTAACCTAGAAAAATGGCTTGGAGGGAAGAGATTTAAAACCAAAAATGAAGCTATTGCAACCGCAGATTGTTATTTTAAAGAGTTGTATAAACTGACACACCGAACTGGCATAAGCGCTCTTGTGGAAAACTGGATTAAGTGTATAAACCTTAATGGTAACTGTGTTGAAAAACAAATCAAAATGTACCCAAAAAAATGTTTTTTATTCAGGCCTGGAATATCTCTACCCTCATAAAATTATCACATACATGAAAATAGTAATTGATTAAAAAAAAGGGAAGGGAAAAAATTACTTTAGACAAAGATGGTCTTTTTTATCATGGTTTTAAGGTCTTATAATCTACCTTGAATTCTTTTAGTACGATTTTTTAAGATCAAACTTAATTGCAACATGGGCATAGTAACCTAAAATTATGTTTAACAATTAAGTAAATTATTTTCATTTTGAAAACGTGCACCTAAGCAAGAATTTTTTTACAAATAGTTAACCTATACCTGGTATAAACTAATATCATTCCATTTTAAACTAAATATTGGATTCTAAACATTCCTTAATAATAAAAATTATTCTTAAAATGTAACATAATTAAATATAATATTAATTAAAAATATAAATTAACACCATAATGCTACTCATGCTGTAAATATTCAGCATTCATGCAACTAACTCATGCAACCCACACCTTTTTTGCTTTTCCATTGCCATTTGTTGAGTTGTCATTCGAATGAGGAGAGGTTGCAGGTGATGGGGTAGGAGGAAGGACTGGGCTAAGGGATGTTGTTGCCTGTTCATTTCCTCCTGAGGACACAGATTGGGTAGGAGAAGGTTTGCTTGTGCCGTTGTTCGCAGAGGGCATCACTGTCCGTGACTTAGGCTTCCTCCACCCCTGTATAAAAAATACTATCATATAAAAAAAAAATAAAATAAAACAAAAATAAATGTAATCTTCTAAGAAATATTTTCAAAATTAATTAGAAGATTACAAAACAAAACAAAATAAAGAAGGACTGATAAGTAAATGGTAAAGTTTTTCAAACAAAAAGTTGAATACAAGTGACAGTTTTAAGAAAGGAATTATATGTTTTTCTTCCAAGCATGTAAAATAATATAAAAGTAATTTAAAAAATTAACTAATACAATAAAAATGAGTAAATTTATGATAACAAATTTAGAGGGTATGAATTTTTTAAAATTATAAATGCCCTCAAAACTAATACATTGTTAGCGTATACCAAAAATACAGTAATCCCAAAATCTGAGATTTTATTTTCTAATAAAATGATGAGAAAGAAGCAAATGATTTAATATATGAAATCATTAACAATCTGTATCAAATAACATTATAATTATGTCACTATTTACTACACCATTTTTTTTATAAATACGTAGTAATAATTTCAGCAATTAAATTTTTTCTGACAAATTAAGTATCAACAGTTTTTATTT
>JAAAKQ030066200.1:0-13777 GCA_010016005.3 Zanna intricata | reverse complement strand
AATTAGAGAGTAACCATAATTTATTATGTGGAGTCGATGGAGCTTATTTTTTAGTTGTCTTTTTTCATTTATAGTTATTATTTTGTTGCATAAAATATTGCTTAGTTAGTCATCAATTTTCATATTTTGAACTCAACAATAAGTGTATTGTTGATACTAGATCGTATCCACGATCTAGTATTCAAATCCGTATAAAAATTTTTACAACTTTAATAACTGAACAGTTAAAAATGAAGAAATTATTTTTAATGCATGTGATTGATGGAAGAAAAACAAACATTAATCCTAAAAACAAAAATAAACTCAAACTTTCTGGTTGCAGTTCAAAATGTTTTCTCTGGTTATACCTCGGCTATCGGTGTGTTTGTTACAATATGAATATAAATAAATATAAAATAAGAATAAAAACAAAAAATCATCCTGCGACGAAAATTTATCACTTTTTTCATACCAGAGGAGCATCATCAAGAGAAAGAAAGATGCAACTAGACGAATTTGATAAATCAGCTACCAGAACTGTACTTCATTTTTTTTAAATTTACTATAAATGAAATATAGTAAAAAAAAACTTAATATACCATAAATAAAATACAAGATAAACGTAAAAATGACGGCGGTTGGTAGGAAGTAAAATAATTTTATGAAGAATTTTAAATGGCATAGTGTTTATGTAGATGACATGAAATAAAACAAAACTATTAGTGGTAAATGAAAATATAGATCTACGAATGAAAATTTTAAACTTCAAAGTTTTGAAGAAGGGAACTTTAAGAAGAAAAATATAGATGTGTTTATCGGTATAGATAATATCATCTATACGGATAAAAGATATAAAATTGTTATAAAAGTTCTAAAAAACTAAATTGGTAAAAAAGATTGGAAAGCTTCCATCAAAGAATTTTACATTAAAAATAACATAATAATTATATGGATTAAGAAAAAACCTTTACTAGATTTGGAGCCAGAAACCGTATTTTGTGATTATATATATTTTTTCGTAAAAAAAAACTCAAGCCTGGTTTATAATTTCGAAATTAAGCCGATCTAAAAGTATTGCCTTTTACCACACTGTTTTTACAAAACGAGATTAACTTTAAGCTGACCTTTAATATCTTCAAAAAGATATTTAACGCATACGAAATAAACAATTAATTAATGTTTTCTTTTGCTAATTAAAATCTGAAAAAAAAAAAATTGTACGGTAAAATCCAATTACAATACAAACAAATTGTATGATCCTCTCAAACGTAAACTAATCCAGTATCAAAGACACTAAGTTACTCAATATTCCTCCTGTAAAACTAACTAAATAAATAATATAACTGATCCAATACAATTGTTACCGAGTTCAATATAGTACTTATTCCCCGAATATAAACTACTAAAGTTTATGAACCTGAATATTTATCATTAGTCCGACGGTTTCTTGTACTATTTTTTATCTCATCGTTCATCTTTCATTATTCTATAATAATATTTAATTAAATTTCTTTAACCTCAGATGATTTTTAACTGTGAGTCTGATTTAGAAGTTTTACACTTACTCGAAACTTCCTAACTATTCTTCTTCTTAATTTTATTTTCTTTTTCTTTTTTTTTTTTAATATTCCATCTCATGATAAATTTGTGATGGAATTTCCTGCACTTCACAAAGAAAAGAATGATCTTGAATGATTAAAAAAATTATTATAATCGCGGATCATACAATAATACATGAATATTTAATATTAAGTATCAAGGAGTTTTAAATTATTACATCTAGAATTTTAAGTTAATGTTTTACCTAATAAATATTCAAGAAGAAAGAGAACAGCAAATTTTATAAAACTTTTAATAATAAAAATCAATAAAGCTTTCAGTCAATTACATTAGTGAAATTGCTCCCAAGAGTTACGTGACGTAAAAAATCAATTTTATTTTACTACTTATAATATCAGTCAGTAACTGTATAAAAACTTCACTGAAGTAGAGGAATTTTTTTTATTTTTAGATTATAATTTGTTTAGACTCATACTATTACTTAAATTTTCAGTAAATAAAAAAAGTACTTTTTAATTAAGAATATAATTTATGCTACCTTAGATTCTTAAGAAAATACTTTGACACCTTAATCTGTATTACGACATACTCACGATTACTTTCCATTAATCAACAAAAGCTATTATTATATGTTTATTCATACATTCATTATATGTTGATTAGTCTTGGTGATTAGGATATTTTACGTGATTGAACTTAATCGCATTTTTTTTAAATGTATTCTCTTAACAATAATTTATCTGTTGTTATAATTTTAATGTTCTAATTTAATGTACTTCGTTTCTGCAGTAAAAGCACATACTGAACTATATGACTATATTATTATTATCAAATAAAGATCAATGGTTAATAAATTGCAGAAAAAATACGAAATATAAACACATCATTCTGATTGAACGAAGAATAGTATAAATTTCTGTTATTGCTATTACTATACATAGCGGGTAGTATTATTGGGGTTTTTTTTTTTAGAAATACTAGTTTACTAGTTATGCCTACGTTTCATAATCTACATTAGTCACAGTATATTATTTCTTTTGATTTGAAATTTAATGACTTTCATAATTACATATTTAATATCAAAAGGATATTATTTTACTTCATAATCACTTTCTGTTAATTAGTACTATTTCATTTCATCACAGAGAATTTTCTTTAAATCTCTAAACAACAACCGATGCCAGCCTCCGTGGCGTGAGTGGTAGCGTCTCGGTCTTTTATCCGGAGGTCCCGGGATCGAATCCCGGTAAGGCAAGGCGTTTTCACACACGCTACAATTCATTCAACTCATCCTTTGAAGATATACCTTGATGGTGATTCCGGAGGTTAAACCAAAAAAAAAAAAACAACCGAAGTATTTTTTTTTACTTTTTTTTAACCTAACACTACTATACATCAGCGAGTAACGTAAACAAAACAAAAACAATTATTCAAAACCAAACCAACAAAACATGCTCGATTTCTCCCGAGTAATACTATTTCTATTAGAACTGATTATTTATGAAAATGACAAAAATCGACATATTTTTCATGAATTAAATTAAAAAATTGTTCATAATAATTTAAAAACATCTACTCGAAATAACATCTGAAAATCAATCTTTTGAAATTACCCTTTTTACATTATCTGTTACAAGCGAAAAGAAGAAGAGAGAGAGAGAGAGACAGAATGTGTTTACAGTTATTTTTTATTCATATTCTTCTTTTTAGCTTACTCATTGTCCTGGGACAAGCGATGAATCATAGATATCCATCTCGTTTTTTTCCTTTGTCATTTCTTCACTTTCCACCTCTCGACTCCTACCATAGCATCTTCCTTAAATTTATCTATCCATTTTTTTTTTTTTTTTTTTTGGTCTTCTTTTTGATCTCTTCTTACTTATTTTCCCATTCAACATTTTCAATATTTTCTTTCTTTATTCTCTTAATTTGTCCAAGCAACCTGAGTCTTGTTCTTCCTACGCTATCCGAAAACGCTTATACACATCAATTTCTTTTACACTTTCCACATGATTTTTCTTCACTTTACTTCACATGCTGTTTAAAAATTTTATTTCTCTTTCGTTTAGTAATACTTAGACCAACAAGTAATACTTCACTTTAGACCATACAAGTTAGAATTGGTATGAAGTAGATTTTGTGTAATACTTCATACATTACTTTGACCTTTCTTCGTTCATAATTCTTCTCTTACCCTTTTAAATCTGAAATTTCTTGTGCTCTGCTCTTTTGTGTATTTCCTATTACCCATGTATCTTCCTAATCAAACATCAAATATATTCTAAATATCATTTTTACTTTCATTTGGCGACATATTATTATGACGCACGAAACAGCATACTTTCTTTCTTCATCTTCTAATTCCATTAGAATTCTTAATAAAGAGTCAACTCATTTGTGAATCTTTTTAAATACCTTTCTTTTCAAAAACCATATTGTTCATTCTTCAACTGCCTCCACCTCTTTTCTGATTCTACTTCTTAAATTCCCTTCAACACTTTTTCTGCCTCCAAAATGACTGTCACATTTCTACAGTTCAACAATTTTCCTCAATACATTTGTTATTAGTATCATTTTTTTAGAAACCGCAAGATATCTAAATTTGGTTTTGTAGATTCGGGACATATGGATTGCTTCATTCTTGTTTAATGTAAGTCTAGAAAGATTTATTTGCGGTGACTCGAAGACAAACCTTTTTTGGTCCAATGTTCATAAAAAACTATTTTTTTTTTTTTTATCAGTACATCACGCTTCTGAAATATTGAAATATTTTCTTTATCTCGTAATCACACTCTGTTTAAATATATACATTTAAATATTTAAAAGAGCAAGCTTTTATTTTTCAATAGATTTAGAATATGTACTTCATTTCTGTGGAATGCCATGAATTTCTGGAAAGTTTATCAGTTACTATATACAGTAGGTTTAAAATTTATTTCTAAAGCAAGGTAAAATTTACTTAAACGAACATTTAATTTCAAAAAAGTCATAAAGACTGGTAAAATCAGAAGTATGATGTTTTTGTCGTTTAATTATAGTACTAAAAAAAAAAATAACAATAATAATTCCCCGAAAAAAATCCAACCCCATGCCCCTATGTCCCGGCATTTACATCTATATCTATGTCGTCTCGGCCTTTCATCAGGAGGTCCCAGGTTTGAATCACAGTCAGGCATGGCATTTTTCACACACGCTACTACTCATTCATCTCATCCTCTGAAGATATACCTTAACTTTCCTATTATACATTATAGGGGTGAGAGGGATGATCATCATCTGTTTTTTGCCAACGCTGGATGGGGTAGTGTGGATATAGAATGCTTATCCCTCCTCCTGGCAGTATAACCGGGTTGAGGGTGAGCTGATGTGAGCATGTTCTGTCGAAATCTTGCACCTCTCAGCGGAGTCAGTTAGTTATCGGAGCCCTTGCTGCTACGGGCTAGTCCTGGTTTTTCGGTATAGCGGAACAGGCACCACCTAACACCCCGGAACTCCCCTAAAATCTGTGGGAGGCTCCAGACTGGGGGACACTAGATAAGATTAATGATCCCAACCGCCTCTCCATACCTTGTGACATATTGACTGGCGACATTTTTTTATGGAAACGTCAAATATTTCTATGGCAGAGGGTCTACATAAAAACTCTTGACCAAGAGAGCCTTTGTCTTTGCAAACAAAGAGAAGGAAAGGCGTCGAATTCAATATACAGAAAAGAAGGATCGAACGGGTGAAGCGATGCCAAAAGATTGGTGAAAAAGAAGAAATAAGGGATATTATCAAGATTAATCTTTTTTTTAATTGCTTGAGGGATCACGGAAGCTCCATGAGAATCTGTTAAGGAGACACGAAAGACTGACATGGGATTTTTGTTGAGATATCAACGACCTACAGTAGTCACAGTTACTGAAAGCTGAGAAAATAGAACTCATCGATATTGCAGTTTTATCACATAATACGCTAAATAATTTCAAGGGTGTTATTGAAACAATGAATTGGTTGTACTCTCCGTCGTGAGATGTCCTAACGTATAACAAACCTAAGTATTCTGAAAAAAATAAAAGTTGGATTTCAAAAACTGGATATTTGTCCGTTCATTCCGATTCCATTGCATCAAGTGATGTCAGAAATTCGGGCACACAGCAGCGCGTGCACAAAAAAATAAATTTGTGTTTGTGGTGAACCATTGCATCCTGATGTCTCGTACAAAGAACCATCTGCACGTGTCAGTTTTCATGTGTATCACTCTATGAGATTTTGAAACTGACCGGTTTATAAACAAGAAGTAGCAATTCAGTAGATTTAAACCATACAAAAGGTCAGCTATTTCAATGCTAGCATTACTGTGCTTAGCAGATCGCCGAAGGTTCCTTTAAACCAAAGGAAGTAACCTCTGAACTGGTACCAGCGCTAGCAGACAAGGTCGAACGCATCATCAATGACAAATTGAAAAGCCGACCAATTATAGAAAGTAGTCCAAAGCCGACATAGAAAAAAGCAAATGTATCTAAAAAAAAATATTGTTATATAACCGACGAATGATCCTTCAACCAAGCAAAAGCGAAGTAAAATGAAGCTAAACTTCAGACGAAGTCTGAACATAATGCACTGACGGAAAATGTTTAAATAGAGAATATCCCCATTCAAAGAATCATTAAAGAAGACAACATAATGATAGTTAGAAAAGAGAGTGATTGATAAGTACCGATGAAGCCCCCAAAAGCCGGAGGCCTCTAAAAGAAAAGGCCAGCCCTTCGGTCGCCCCAAATATTTTAGCAGTGAGTACATAAAGCTTAGACTCATGCAATGCTCACCGCAACATCTATGTCGGTATCATCTGATGCCGACGGCAAGACATTTTCCGTAATTTACTGCGTAGGATCAGAAGATTCCATCCCCGAAGAATCAGATACCCTGGAAATGGAAGTACCATCACAAGTACCAAAAGACCATCAGAAGGATGGAGAAAAGAAATAAAAAAGGAGGCCTAAAGGCAAACCTAGGTGATAGATAGAATAATTAAAGTTTTTATAAATTTTGTGATGATTTTTCATTAAGAATAAATTTTTAAGAATTGTAGGATTATTACAGCCGTTTTGACAGTAAACACTTCTTTGAAATGGAAGTATGCTCTGTAATTTAAAAAACAAAAATTTTAAAAAGAATTTGAAGAACTTGTTTGAACTGTATCTCGTAACATAATTAATTACGCGTAACTAGTCAACTAGTAAGTTAGTTACGCGAGGAGGAAGTGTTGACAGAGATAATTCCTTTATAAGAAAATACACACTTGGGATGATAATTATAATAATAATTTCAAAATAAAGCGAACCAAACAGCAAATTGATAAGCCTTGTTGAGGTGTGATTTCCTTTAATTAATTTTTTTTTACAAAACTAATTCTAACAAAAATTGTTATTTCATGACATTTTTACAAAATTTTTGTTAGTATTATTTATTTATATTTAAAATAATTCTAACCTTACAAACCAAATTCCTTTACTTTGGACTGATGAATATGCTGTATACTATTAGAACAACAAACAGTGTTAGCTAAATCAGTTTTGTATTATTGGAGAACTTCAGATAATAGAGCATTCCAAATAAATTACTGATTAATTCTGCAAGAGCTATGACCTAAGTACTCAAATGAGGCAGAATAATTATATATAAAAATATAATAATTTTACAAATTATATTTGAACAATATTTTAATAAAAGTATATATACTTTTTTCTTTTTTTTAACCTCCGGAACCACCGTTCGGTATTACATCAGAGGATGAGATGAATGATATGCAGCGTGTGTGAAAATGACATGCCTGACCGGGATTCGAACTCGGGACCTCCGGATTAAAGGCCGAGACGCTACCACTCGCGCCACAGAGGCCGGTAAGTATATATACTTAAATAAATAAAACTGTAATTTAAAAAAGAATTTGAAGAACTTGTTTGAACTGTACCTTGTAAGATAATTAATTACGCGTAACCAAGTTATTAGTCAACTAGTAAGTTGGTTACGCGAGGGGGAATTGTTGACAGAGATAATTCTTTATAGGAAAATGTATGTCATTTATAAAATTATTCAAATAAATATTATTAAAAAAATATATATATATTTTTTTTCACTTACCTGTGGTGTAGAATAGATGAATGAAATTACCCAGGCACATGTTAACATAAATTTACCCCGTTTTCTTGCATCAGTAACTCTTAACGGGTATAAAATCGCAAAATATCTATCGAGTGACACACATACAAGCACATTAGATGACAAGTAAAGACCAAACGCTCTTAAAAACAAAAACAGTTTACACGCTATATTTCCCGCAATCCACTGAGTCGTTATTCTCCAACCGATTTCTAATGGAATCATTATGAACGTTACCAAAAGATCAGCGATTACCAAATGTGTCATTAAAAGACTAATTCTTGATTGACGATGACGACTACGTAACAACGAACACAAAGCTGTCAGATTACCAACAGCTGCCATTACGAATAGAAGAGCGTATACTACTACGACCACTAAAGTATTGCTGTTAAATCTTAAATTCGGTGGTAATTCCCGTATGATAGTTCCATTAATGTTATTATCATTACTGTTGTAATTTTGGTTATCATTTTCTATCACTAAAAACAACAAACTTCCATTTGAATTCTCAACTCCATTCCAACTAGCTTCTGTCTCTGTTACCGATGACACACTCGCACTTAAGCCTCTATCTGGATCAAGTTCCATAATCATTTTATCACAGTTAGACTTTGTAACAGTCGCGGATAAAAGTATACATCACAGTGCCAATTATCCATCATCAACAAGTGTACGCAATTGAAGACTTGCTGGTTCTTAAGGCACTACCTGAAAAAAAATAATAATAATAAGCGCGTGAAAATAGGGCACACAATAAAGTGAATACAAATTTTTAACATGTAATTTTTTTATTTTATTTTGGTTAAACTTCGATTAATTCTCTTTTACTTAGTAATGAGAGGAATCAAACATAACGGAAGAAACTAAAGTAAAAATTATAGAAATGTCTTTATATTAATTTATTGCAGCTCTATAAACCAATTGAGAGTGAAATTTCTTATTTGATTATGAAAAATAAGTTATAATCAAACCCACATTAATGAATAAAGAGCAGAACTAAGGGACCTCCATAAAAAATAAATCAATGAATTATGTACAAATATTCTTTTTTATAATTAACTTTAAAAATTTAAGAGTCAGAATAACAGAGTTATATAAATTGATATATAACTTCTAGAATGAATGCTAGAATGAAGAATAACTTGGTTCAAATGAAGCCCCAAAGTTATGGGTTTTTTGAAAAAACCATAAAATTACTGCGTTCTGCCAATCCAAATGTTCAACTGACATTGAGCAGGGATTAAGCTAGACCGCACCGCGATTGGTAATCCGGACACCTTTAACACATGAACCTATGATAGCCAGTTCATTTAGTACAGAACCAACGACGTAACATAAACAAATTGAGGTGATTTATGTAAATATTTTCTTTTAGGTTTCATGAAGTCAACAATTTCAAAAAGAATTGGTTTGAATCTTTACCATAAAGACTGTGAATGATATATTGCTTTAACTGAAGAAAATGTAGTTCTAAACATGCCTCCTGTATATACTCTTCTTCCTCTTCTTCCTGGTGTAAATACTCTTCTTCCTATTGTCTTTCAAAAATAGATTATTGAATGACTTTTGCTATTTTTGTAAAAGTTTAAAATATAATTATGTGTAGTTTCTTATCTCCCATCAATTTCGCAAATAATTATATAGATGGTTAGCCACATGGAGATAAAATATAAGCTTTTTTTTTCTTAACATCTTTTACACCCGGGGCAGCTGAACCACCTTTCGGTATGTATATTCGCTATGTATAGCTGGCCCCGTGTGCAGTGGCAGCAAATTATCTACTACGCCCCAATTTGGACTCCTGCAGCGGAGCTCCCCATCGAGATCCTTGTGGGATCATTAAAGAGTGATTGTGGGGCGTATGACCCGCTTGTGGGGAGCCGACACGTCCTTTCTCCAGGATACTACTCATTCCTTTCCTACTAACCTAACCTAACTTAGGAAAAAGAAAAAAAATAAGCCTATACCTTAAAATTTTTACTTTGAAAGAAAAAACCTCAAACTGACTGCAAATTTGAAAAATAAAAATTTCACTATTTATTTGACGAGTATGTATTTATCAAACATTAATCGTCAATCGATTTAAAAACAAAGAAGATTTGGCATATTATGATCGAAAAGCACTGATCAGCGCATTTTTTTTTTTTAGCTTTAATTGAGATATTTTAACTACAATTTTTTAAAAATTGAAGTCGATTGACTGAAGCATCAATAATCTAAGGGGGCAAAACCTTTTACTAACCACACTAATCAATAGAGCTTAAGACATTTATTACAGGGAATTTAATTTTTCTATTATTGTTCTTATTAGTCAAATTCATAGCGCTACAATCACACATCGTCAACTGTCTCGCCGAGATGGTTGACGTTAAGTGGTTCCCCATCGATGTTTACATGGTTAATATGCTATAAATAGAATTGCATATCATAAGGTATGCATTTACGGTATGAAATTTTTCTTTCATTTATTTTAATTTACTTACTTGATACACATTAATTTTGCGATGTTCGTGATAAGTTTTATTTAATTGTAGGTGTGAATGTGTTTTTCTTCCTAAATTATATTGTGATGAAAATTTCAATATTTTCATTCGAAAGGATAATGACAAGAAAATTGGTGAGAAATATAAAAATAAACATTTTAAAATTAACTTTATAAAATAATTAAAGACGAAAGTTCCTTTTTCTTAACGTTGAAAGAATATGTTCCAAAGTTTTATAATTCTAAAGTTATAAAAAAGTAAACCCCCACCCAAAGGTGACAAGTTATAGTGTGAAATAAACTTTCAACTTAAGAAAATAAGATCTGTATATGACACCAAATACAAAATCTCCACCTTACTGGATAGATGTAGATCTTTTAACTAGAATTATCGATTTAAAAATTAATCGAGTTTATTTCGTCGCATAATTAAGAGTAGCTTTAAACCCTGAGGATGTTTTTATAAGGAATAATTTTAGTGGGTTTGCTTACCCGAATCATTCCAACGTTATTCGTACACTATTTAAACAAATTGCTAGGAAAGAATTTTCAAATTATTTTCTGTTTTGATCTCTGTAAGCAGATAAAGCAGTTTAAAAATTGATTAAAAGATCTACGATGAATCCAATTTTACAATTTGATTATAATAAATCACTGATCAGATTAATGTGTGCTTACTTGAATGTAATAGTAGAGTTGCCAAGTTTTAGATAGCAACCTCCGGAACCATCGGAACTTCTTTTTCCTGTTGTCGGAGGCTAAACAGAAAAAGAGAGAGAATAGTAGAGTTGCCGGCCTCCGTGGCGCTAGTGGTAGCGTCTCGGCCTTTCATCCGGAGGTCCCGGGTTTGAGTCCCGGTCAGGCATGGCATTTTTTACACAAGCTACAACTCATTCATCTCATCCTCTGAAGTTATACCTTAACGGTTAATTCCGGAGGTTAAACAAAAAAAAAAATAGAGGCCTCCGTGGCGCGAATGGTACCGTCTCTGTCTTTCATCCGGAGGTCACGGGTACGAGTCTCGGTCAGGGATGGCATTTTTACACACGCTACAATTCATTCATCTCATCCTCTGAAGATATATACCTTAACGGTGGTTCCAGAGGTTAAACAAAAAAAAAAATAGTAGAGTAACTTCAAATTGTTATTAGAAACTTTTTTAAACGAGTTATTTAAAATTTTAGATATGTATAATATTAAATATATCAAAGACTGGTATTGGAGTACCAAGCTTGGAGTGAAGCGTTGTAGGTAGATAAAAGTAAAATAATTGTGGGAAAGATATTAAAAGAATCCAAACAACATCAACAGACTTCAAAAAAAGTAATCAAAGGATTCTTTTTGGTAACTCCAGACTTTCATTTTGTCATCTTTTATTTAGATCAATTTAATCAAACAGAAAGATCGTAATTTACGATCATAAAAGCAAAGAATTTCTTATAAATATTTCATAAGTTTAGAATTTTATACCATATAAATTTAAAAAAAAATCATAAATACAAAAATAAAATAAATATAAATTAATTAAAATGTATGTATCAATTAATTGTAACTAACTTAATTTATAACATGTCTTTTTTATTATATTTTTTTTACAGTTCCTTGTTTATATACTACTTTCCAACTGTTAAACAAAAATGTATCTTAAATTAAATTATTAATTATTATTAATCTATCTTAAATTATTTTTGTTAATATTTCGTAGATAATTTTTAGATGAATGGTTTTTAAACCTATTATTATTACTAACTCATAAATGTGTATGTTTTTTTTGTTTTTGTTTAACCTCCGGAACCACTGTTAGGTATATCTTCAGAGGATGAGTTGAATGAATTGTAGCGTCTGTGAAAAATGCCATGCCTGAACGGGATCCGAACCCGGGACCTCCGGATGAAAGGTCGAGACCGAGACGCTACAACTTGCGCCTTTGAGGCCGGAATAAACGTGTATGTTAAATAATTTTTTCCTCTTTTTCATTTATTTAGCACTCCATTTTGTTAAATTTCAAACAATTTTGGGTTAATTTTTCGATTACAAAAAAGGAAGAAAAAGATATTTATTTCTTCCTCCAATTCTTTTCGGTACCTCATGTACTAGTTTAATTAACACAATTTAGACATATTTTTTTTGACATATTCCATAAAATATGTTGCAGCAGGGTCAGAGCAATACAAACATAATAGCTACTTGACATAGCTGAGTGAAAATATTATAGCTTCTAGAATGTTATCTTATCTACTTAGAATTAAAATGAAAATAATTTCTTCGGTAAAACAACTTTAATAGACAGTTTAAAAAGTACCAGTGTATATTATTTTAATATTTTTGTGTAATCTTTTAAAGAAAAACCTATAATAAAATACTGTCACGAAATGATAGTAAAACAATCGTTGCAGAATACCTCTCTAAATTATCATTGGTAAACCAAACTGAAAAATATGAGTAAGTACCATTCACGGTCTGGTGAGTAATAAGAAAAAAAACAATAGTATTAGAAAACAATGATATTTCAAGCTTACTCATCAATTTCGCGTTTTTTTTTTTTTTTTAACAATTCTACCATGATAACACCACTTCTGCTGTCTTAATCTGGAATGTGTTTAAACTATAATTAATCTCTGTCCAACCAAACTAAAAACAAAAAAAAAAAAATTGAAAATATTATTGTTTACCGTAAAAAATGTATTGTAAAAAATTTTTGATAGAAATGTGCCAACTCATTCAATAAATTTATTTTAAAAAATAATAAGTGTCATGGGAAGTGTAAAACTCTGAAAGCATTAGAGTCATCCGTTTTCTTTTATACTCATACGCGAGTGTATATACATATATATATATTATAAATTGTGGAAAATTATTAAATACTCATTCCGCTTATATCTATGAATGCATAATCTTTGCAAAGTTAGTGAGCATTCACCATTTTAATGCAAGTGAGCAAAACTAAAATGAGTTTGCATTGTTTATCACTTATAAACAAAGATAAGAGAACTGTTTGTATTACATGTTTCTGTTATGTTACTCAACATAAAAGCTTGGTTTACGAAAAAGAGCTCATTATAATGCTTCCATTGCATTTATAATAAAATACAATACTATTTAAAAATCTTCGATCTAATTTATTTAGTATATATCCTTTTATAGAAATAATATCACTCGTTTTATGTGTTTTTTAAATAATACTATTTAAAAATCTGTTAAAACCTTGAATATTTTGCATCCCGTTCAAAGTGTACGTAAATATGTCCTCAAACAATTCCCAATTAATCTTCTGAATTGTGAATACTTGCAGTTATTTTTTATAAGTAACATCTTGTATTTAATATATTTACTATAACATTGTTTCATGTGTTTATATTTTAATTTATTTATAAGAATTTTGAACACATCAATCCTTTTTTTGTTAAATCCGTTCAACGTGTACATAAATATGTCCTCAAAACAATTCCCAATTACGTCTTCTGAGTTGTGAATACTTTGTAGTTATGTTTTATACTTTTTTTTTTTTTTTTTATCTGTTTAGCCTCCGGAACTACCGTAAGGTATTACTTAGAGGATGAATGAGGATGATGTGTATGAATGTGAATGAAGTGTAGTCTTGTACAA
>JAAAKQ030066178.1:0-15616 GCA_010016005.3 Zanna intricata | reverse complement strand
TGTTAGCGAGTTACGGCTAGCGAAATATTTCACCCGGTTTTCAGTTCCTCCCGTTAAATAACACGTCACCGAAATTCGGGGAACCCCAGTTTAGCAGTAAATGTTATGGTTTCTTATGGTTTTTAGCATGAAAAATTAAAATTAAAATTTATTTAACGGGAGGAACTGAAAACCGGGCGAAATCCTTCGCTAGCCGTAACTTGCTAACAAAACTTTTTCAGGCATATGTTTATTGGAAACCTTTTTCTTATTTTTAGATATAGAATCCGTTTCCAAGGGATTGCCGTGCAGTCTTGATACACTCTGTATATCTAAATCGAATAATTTTAAAGAAACTTTATGTACTAATATTAATTAATTACAATTTTTACGAACTTATAACTGAAATTACATTACAGTGACTATACTCTGTGTAACTTATCTATAAAATGCTTAATTGAATTATTATTTAATTGCTTTTATGACTAAATTAAAAAAAAAAATTAATAACTGTGAGTGAGAAGTGTATTAGAAAGTACTGTAAGATGTTTTCTTTAGATATCATTGACAGATAATGGTTAGGATACTGGTTGTGCAAAAGAAGTAGGATGAGGATGTGGGTTGATAGAAGAAAATCAGAAGAACCTGGGACAACGCCAGACTCACAATTACTTGCTGACTAAGTCTTTTATCTCTTGGGAAAATTTGTCGTCGTCAAAAGTATCAGATCTGTATCACACCTCTTTACTACTACTTATTTTTGTTACCTATTACGTAATTACAAGTGTTTGAATTCAATTAATTTCTATTTAATTTAATTCATATTTAAGATGATAAAATGTGATTTTTTTTTTTTTTACGAAAAAAGTTCATTAGCCAATGATTATAAATTGATATTAAATATGTATTACTAAATTTCATTTTTGTATTACAATATTTCGAAAAATATTTTATATAAATTACAGGCTACTCTTTGAAAAAAAAAGAGTTGTTATAACTGTTTTACTTTTAACAGGCCTAAAGTAATAATTAAAGAGAAAAAGTACACCTCTTAAGTGCAGTAAAACTTAGAGGGATTAAAAGATGTTAGCATTTTTTTATCCTATTCCTTTTTCTTCTTTTTCAAATACATCATTCTCTCTTTCTTTCTCTCAGTCTTTTTCTGGATCCTACTCTCGCCTGAGGTGGATTTTCCTTTACTTCGTACAAGGAAGTAACAAACAGTTCAAACACGTTCGCAGGATGACCCATAAAAATACCGAATTGCAATTCGGTACAACGGTGACAACAATACAACTTCTCGAATAACTGCAGTGTACTGATGTAATTTTAAAGGTAAATATCCAACAATTTAAATAACAATATCCGCAGTACGATGATGTAATAAGACAAGTATGAACATGCTTGTAAAAGTCTTAACACAATAATCATGATAGGACTAACCTCTTTAATAATAAAATAAGCTTAAGAAAGAAAATTCGTTAATGCAGTTTTGTAAACGTGCAGCAGTAAATAAAATGAAAATCGTGGGGTAATGATGTTTTGAATAATTGTGAAGACATTTCATTAATGAAATTTATTCCCAAAAAACTGAATAATAACTGATAAAAATTCTACCTTTGGATACTCTTTAAAGTGATTCGGTTTTATACCCGCGTAAAATTCTTGAAGTAGTATTAAAAATATTCCAACAGATTAAATGCGTTGTATTTAAACGCAAATCAGCTGATTTCAAAGTCAACAGTTCTAAGGTTCAAATCCTAATAAAGATAAAAATTTTTATACGGATTTGAATACTAGATCGTGGATACCGGTTTCTTTGGTGGTTGGATTTCAATTAATCACACTTCTCAGGTGTGGTCGACCTGAGATTGTACAAGACTATATACACTTCATTCTCATTCATACACATCATCCTCATTAATCCTCTGAAGTAATACCTTAAGGTAGTTCCGGAGGCTAAACAGATAAAGAGAGAGAGAGTTTGGATGTCTACCGGACTAATTGTCTTCTGATTATCAGCCGTTTTACAAGAAATTACTATTTAAAATTAGGGATAGATATGTTTCGAATTAAAAATATTTGCTGTGCTTGTTAAGAAAATCTGAGTAAAACAGTGCATGAAATAATAAAAAATAATACTTAATACGATAAATATGGCTATAAGTTGATGGGTGTAACACATCTTTTAATAATCGCTGCCGCTACTGAGAAATAGTACAAATTCGAGTAATAAATAATCTTTGTAACAGCTATTGTGTTCTTGTATGTTAGGCAAGGCAACAGCCAGTCAATTCTTTGCCAAGTTGGCTTACATCATACGCACTGTTACGAAATGTTTAATCACGTCTTGTTTATAAATATGCTCATCGGTTTCCTAATAATCTTGATTTTATTATAGTAATTTTTGTTACTTTTACATTTCTGATAATTTCTAAAAATATACAAGTTATCTAACGTATTATGATTGTGCAGTTGCTAATTGAAATAATTGTTTCTTATAAAGTTGTTGATAAATGGGAAATTTAGCAACTACTCCAACTGATCCAAAAAGAAGTAAAATGTGCAAGGAAAATTATTAAAAAAATTTTTATTATAGGGACAATTTGGTATTTTAAAATAAAGTTTGTTTTTAAACAAAAATATAATGTTTTATTTTTTTCCTCATTGTTTATAAAAAAAATTTAATTAATGAATTAAAATTGAACTGATAAACAGAAATAAAATTTTGGGATACAAGACTTCGATGTTACATTTTCGGAAAATGCCCGCCACCAAAAATAATATATATCTTTTTTAATTGAAACGAAATAATATATACTATAAATATGAGGTAAAATTATGCAGGAGAAATGATGGTAAAATGATAAAGGCCAAGTTCAAGGTCGATTAGGCCAGTTTCTTATCGGCTGACGGGAGAGGCGTATGCAGGAAGGGGATTACCAAGTTTGAACCCTTCCCCCACTTGAAGGTTTAGGTACTTTTTAATATTAACCTATATAAAATAAACATACTATAAGTTTACACATATATATTTGAGTATCTTTTTAAAAATCCTTCGTATTCTTTCCTGTAATTTCTCACTGTCAGAGTAACAAAATCTATTGACATAAGATCCAGTCCGCCGCCTTTTCTACTTCAATAATTTAATCCCTGTACTCGGAGCTGCGGCACGTACAGCACATCACTTAACGTGCGACATATTAGTCGTCATTCAGCATTCTGATAAGGCGGCAGTACCCTCACTAGCGTGGTGGGTCAAAGCATATACCCCGCCTCGTCTACTGAAAGAGAGAAAAGAGATCAAAGCCGTGCCGGTTATTAAGAAGATACGATAATAATATCGATATTATAGTGAAATAAAACCGATACCATATAAACTTACTTTTTGTGAAACATAATGTCGGGACATCTCTGCAGTGGCAGCAGTGCGTATATGAAATACTGTACATTGTCGAGTAGCATTCACTCGTTAATATGAGTTCAGATTTTATTGTGGAACGTTCTTTTAACGTTTTGTGTATCGCAGTTCATATTTTTAAACAAAAAGTTCACATTACCGTTCCATAATATATCTAAGCGACCTTAACCTTCAATTTTACAATTTTTTAGCAGAAGATCGCGTGCCGGTACTGTTTCTTGTAACGGTAGTGAAAATTTAACATTGTCAAATATTTCTTCGCTGTCACAAATGTTCTTACCGAAACTAGCTTCACACGCTGTTGTGAAAACTCGGTTGGCATTGAATGTAGATCGACATCACTCAATAATGTTGCCGCCTGCTGAATCATTTATAACTGGTAAGTGTACGTTCTGGTTCCGTAAGCTTCAACATCTTCAACTTCTAGTGAACTACACATTTATGATGTTGGTGTTTACATAGGAAAGGCTTGCCTAATGAAAAACTGGATGTCTTGGACTATATCTGGGAACCAAATCCAGAGTTTGTTTTTCAAACAAAAGGAAAGAGAATCTGCGATTTCATTTAAATTGACTTTACCACTGTAAGTAACTTGCATATTCCGAATTTAAGGGAGGGAGTTTTTGTAAATTCTATGCACTTTTTGCTGAAAGAAATGGTGTTGGATCTGCAAAGAAACTCTTTGTAGCTACTTTATAGTGAGAAATTTCACAACTGGAAGGGATACCGTCTTGCGATTTTCAGAACATTAGAATTATCTTTATTACAAAGAAAGTTTGTGGTAGCGGGTAATTTGACTGAAATTTCATGAGAAGAAAAAAATCTATAGATGTGCTAATAAATGCTGCAACAACTCAAAAGAAACTGGAGAGCAGGAAAAAACTTATTCTTATTACTGAGAGTAGTTTATTTTGCGGGAAACAACGTATCGCTCTGCGAGGTCACAGGGATTCGGAACGAATAGAAGTCGAGGTCGATCAAGAACCAGAAGAAAATGATGTAAGACTGATAAGTAAGACTGTTACTGTATTAAAAAATATGTTGACGTGTAGTATTGAAAATGTGCAGTACTCCAGTCGTAGTAAACAGGATGAAATAACTGAAGTATGCAATGACCTAATTGTTCGATATATCGTGAAAGAACTTAGTACCTCCAATTGCTTCTTTATTCTCGCCGTATGAGTCGTCAGACGTATCAGGCTTAGAACAATAGAACAATTATCACTATGTGTTCGTTACGTTAATTGAGAAAATGTCATTGTGAATGAAAACTTTCTACAATTTGTACAATTATATGATGTGACCGGAAATGGATGGCAACTTGTGTTCATTAATTGTATCGAGTTTGTACGAATTTCTTAATACCACTAAAAGGCAACATGTTTTAAAATCGGCAATAAATAATATGAAGTCTACACTTCCCGCTGTGTAAAATTCGTTCAAATTTGCGCAACACATTGGTCGGAAAGGTATAATTCTGTGACCGCGGTATTGGAATTGTATGACCCTATTATTGCAACCCTTCAAAGCATATCGGAATGGAATGACAAAGATTCGTCTTCACAAGAAAATTCATTTTTATGTGTTTTGACTGACTGTCAATTTGTGATATCGCTCTTTTTTATTCGGAGACTGTTTTCTTTAAGTCTTTCATTGTATAAATTCCTGCAGAATTCAACTATTGATCTCGAAAAAGCAATAAACCTTGCTGAAGATATTAACAGTGGAAAAAAATAACCGTTGACTAAAATATATTATTGTTGTGTAGCTGAAGTGTAATAATGACATGTGGCACTGGCAAAAGCATTTTTATTATACAAAATGAAATAGATGTTAAAAGTTGTGGAAAAAAAAATTAACCTAAGGCTGTGAAAAAAGTACTTTATAAATGATGGTTATTTATGATTCTGTTATATTGGAAAATTGTAAAATAAATATATCGTAACGGTGATACAATAATAATAAAATTACTGATGTCAATTGTAAACAATTTTAATAATAACCCCCCTCCTTAACAAAATTCTACGTATATCATTGGCTTACGGCATTTTTTGTCTGTTGATAATTATGTTTGTAACTTTTTGTTTTTTATAGTTATCGTTGGTCGATAGCGGAGGGATTTTGTTTCAGTAAAATATACTTCTTTATTAATATTTCTATTTATAATATAAATTAATAATAATAATAATAATTAATTAATAATAATAGATATTATTAATTTCTTAGATATTCACAATAGCAATTCTTCTGTAGTTATTACTCAGATGGCGGCACTGAAATGCTATATGGAAATTACAAAATAAATAAATAAAATTATAAATATAATTTAACCAAACTTAACTTACGCTCGCTAGTCAAGATTAGCGAGCATAGCTTAGTTAAGCTTGGTTATTTTAAAATCTTATTTATTTATTCTCTATTCTATAATCTATGATTATCTATCTGTTCTCTTATTTCACTATAGCATTTCAGTGGCGTTATCTATGAACTGACTATCTGCAGAAGCTATTGGGTATTTTTTTTTTCTTACAAACAAGAGTTTTTTTTTCTCCTAAGTCTAATACCAGACCTTAGCTTAGGTATGTATAAAACGAATGTTATATATTTGATGTGCAAAAACATAAATTTTTATTTCCTTGTACGAAGCAAAGGAAGTATTGTAATCGCGAAAAATTTCTGTTTTCAGATTTCAACGGAAATATCCATTTTGACCATCCCTGAATCCATTTTGACTAGTTTTAGCGAGACGTCTATACCTATGTATTTCGCATAACTTAAAAACGATTAGCTGTAGGAGATTGAAATTTTGGATTTAGGACTGTTGTAATATTTAATTGTACACTCGCCTTTTGATTGCAATCGACTGAACCAACGTATCCAAAAAAAGCCCAAAATCCAAAAATATTTAAATATTTTGCTTTTTCTTAACTGCGGTAAAAACTCTCATTGAGAGCTTTTCAATAATTCATCATAGGAGGTAAATTATTTTCATTGATTGAGAGTAATAGCCAAATAAAAGTTTAATTAATGAAATATTTCGTTCTTACAAGGGTACACATCGGTTCGAATCAGATCCTTCTTCTTTTTTTTTTTTTTACGTTTTTGTTAAATTTAAATACACTGATTTATTAATAATTATGAACCTCTGATTGTAAAAAAAAATGTTGACGATAAATAACAATAGAATAATAATAAAGGAAAAAATATTAAAAAATATCAGATGTTTTTAATGAAATAAAATTTTATGTACTTTTCATTAAAAAAAAAAAAAAGAAATGTGTATATGTTATTTAATTGGAGTATATTTAAGTCATGTGTTATCTACATCAGATTTTTTTTCAGTTTTTAGCAGGTGCAGCACTTATGGAGCCACAAACATTTTCATCACTTGTTCGAATTATTGATAATAAAGAAAAGGCAGATGAGTTTTTGCAAGCAAAGAAAATTTTACATGCAACATAGTTTGTAAGAAAAAAACATAATATGAAATTACAATTAACGGGAAAGAGAATTTGATGGTGTGCAATAAAGGAAGTACCACAATAAAATTCCTTTATTAAAAGATACATAGCTAGAAGATACTCATTTGTCTTTGGAAAAAGTAATACTGTTTATTTATTGTTGGGTTAATTAGTTAACATGTACGAAATTTTGTTTGAAAGAACTGCAAATGGAAACCGAAAGTATAACTAACTGGAAAAATTAATTCCATGAAGTTGTGCTGATAATTTGTTAAAAATCCACATAGAAAATAGGAGAGGACATGACTATCGAAATAGATGAATCAAGTTTTTCCAAGCGAAAGTATACTCGAGGAAGAGTTTTGCTGAATTAATGAATTTTCTGGTACTATATGCAGAGAGATAAGCTAGTGGTTTATGTATGCTGTATCGGATCGAAAAAAATATATTTTGTTTGATATTATTAAGACTTGCATTGTAGAATCAATGACTTGCAATTGTAGGGTCTTTAATTATATCCGACAAGTATTCACAAATTATATGGCTATAACTTTCAACATCTTACAGTAAATCATTCGGAAAATTTCGTGGATCCCGAGACCGAAGCACACACAAAATATTGAACATTTATGAATGTGTTCCAAAAAACGAAAAAAAAATAAAAGGGCACCTTGAGAGAACCTATGGATTCGGCGCGAAGGGATGATGAATATTTATTTGAATTATTGCTACAACTATCAATGACTTTTAAAAATAAATCATTCAATTGTTATTATATTTTGTACATCACGTATTGCAAGAATGGTAAAAATCAGATAGGTGGATAAAGTGACAATTGAAGAAGTTTTGCGGCAAATCGATGAAAAAAGAAGCATTTGGAAAAATATAGTTAAAAGAAGAGACATATTAATTGGCCACATATTAACGGCATCCTGAAATAGTTGCTTTGATATTGGAGGAGCAGGTAGATAGGAAAAATTGTGCTGGCAGGTAACGGTTGGAATATGTAAAACAAATTGTTAGGGATATAGGAAATGTAGGAGGTGAACCGAAATGAAACGACTGGCAGATAGATAAGGAATCTTGGAGAGCTGCATCAAACCAGTCAAATGACTGAAGACCACAAAAAAAAATTAGTTGCAATCATGCATAACACACACACACACACACACACACACACACACACACACACATCAAAAAGTGTTGTTTATTCCAATTTTTTGTTGGCCTTTCATCCCGGAAGTCCCGGGTTCGAATCCCGGTCTGGCACACACGCTACAATTCATTTATCTCATTCTCTGATGATATACCTTAACGGTGATTCTGGAGGTAAGAAAAAAAAAATGTTGTGCTAACTTTAAATTATATTGTATTTTGTATTTTTAATAATAAATATTGTATTAAAAAGTAAATTTTATGTATTTATAATTTTACCATTATTTGTCCTCGTTAATTTTATTTAATAATTTTACTTTATGTTATTTTTGTATCGATTAAAAGAAAAAAAAAATCGTTTATTTTTGTTAGCCGGCATTTTCCGAAAATATACCCCTTTATTTTAAGCTTCAAATTTTTCGGCCGTGACTATTTTAATCACCGAAATTCTCTGATAAATAACATATTCTCCACAGTCTAGTTCTATTATGATTAAAGAATTTATTTCGTTAGTTTATACATTTGTATATACGGTTAAAATAATTATGATTTTGTGAGATTGGTACAGATAATAACCGGCAATTCTGTAACGCAGGCTTTGATCGTACAATTTGATATCCTATTATGAAATTATACACCGAAAAGGGATTTCCTGCGAATATGTGTAATAGAGTATTAGTGTGCGTGTGAGTGTATGGATGCGTATATACGTGAACTGTATTGCAGATAGCATACATATAACGGGTTACATAACCGTGGAATTAATCCTGTTTTGGATATGTTCTAATAGCGTACGTATCTCGTACAACTTGGTTCTCAAATCTTCCTTTTAATTATACTTAGTATACTGTTATCGTTGTGTTAATTTCATTTTGTCCTATTTCATAACTTGAATTCTGTTATCTTGTTATCTATGTTATTAGACATTAATGTTTATTCCCACTTAATTTTTTTTCATATGATTTAAATATAGATGAGATTTTATGCATATTTAGACTGTTTCTTCTTAGTTGTGATAACGAACTGATTAACCTATTTTAAAGAAATTTTCCTTTTTTCTTTTCTACCTCTGTTTTACTTACGTATAGTTTGTACATTCTTCTAGTGTATTAATGTCGTATACTTAATGAAATGAATTCTACATTAATTTAATTTCTATTTGGTCCGGGATTTTTATATACTTAAAAAAAATCTTTTAATTCTATAAAATCTAAAAAGGGCAATATTTTAACATTAATTCTGATATTAATGACATTGATATTTATAGATTAATAACGACATTGATATTAATCAATATCAGTTATGATATAATTAATATTGATATTGATTTTTAGGCTGGACTAAAATCAATATGATATTGATATTAGGATCGATTACTCTCCAGTAGAGTAATACGAACAATCGTCTACAATTAAAATAAGATATTAAGAGATAAGCTATTATAATCTTGAGACGGCAAAAAAAAAATGTCTTCCATATTTTTTGATATAGCAAAAAACCTAGGATTTTCTGAAAGTACTTTGAATTTAATAATTTTTAATTCTGTCCATTTTGTGTGAGCGTGTAATCAAATAGTGTTTCATTTTTTTTACCGATCTTGGTAAAATTTTTTATGGATTATTGTAAACAGCTTAGATATTGCTCTTAAGGTTTCTTTTCTTTCTCCTTGAGGTGTTTGAATATAATATTTGTAACAGAACTGATTATAATAAGTATTTTGAATTAAATAATTTTTAATTTTGTGTGAGCATGTAATCCAATAGTGTGTCATCTTTTTTACCGATCTTGGTAAACTGTTTTATGGATTATTGTAATAAAGCTTAGATATTGCATCATTTTTTTTTTTTTTGGATTATACCAACCATATTTAAACTTTTTTTTATGGTAAACTTTTTTATGGATTATTGTAAACAGCTTAGATATTGCTCTTAAGGTTTCTTTTCTTTCTCCTTGAGGTGTTTGAATATAATATTTGTAACAGAACTGATTATAATAAGTATTTTGAATTAAATAATTTTTAATTTTGTGTGAGCATGTAATCCAATAGTGTGTCATCTTTTTTACCGATCTTGGTAAACTGTTTTATGGATTATTGTAATAAAGCTTAGATATTGCATCAGTTTTTTGTTTTTTTTTTTTTGGATTACACCAACCATATTTAAAAATTGACATCCTATCTTTGGAATTGATTTCTGGCTCTTAAGGTTTCTTTTCTTTCTCCTTGAGGTGTTTGAACATAATATTTATAACAGAAATAGTTATAATTTAAGTAAAAATGTGGCTCAAATAAATATAATTTTTAAGTGTTTAAAAGTTGTAGGACTAGCAAAATACTAGATCGTGGATACCGGTGTTCTTTGGTGGTTGGGTTTCAATTAACCACACTTCTCAGAAGTGGTTGACCTGGGATTGTACAAGACTACACTTCATTCCCATTCATACACATTATCCTCATTCATCTTCTGAAGTAATACCTTATGGTAGTTCCGGAGGCTAAACAGATAAAGAAAGAAAAAGGACTAGCAAAAGAATTCTATTTTAATTTTTCAGTTTAGTTTTTAATTGTGAATTCAAATGGAAGAACTTTAAACATCTTCTTGCATATTAAGTTTTAAAGACTTACATTATTTTTTTTTTTTTTTTAAATATAATTATTTTTTTAGTTGATTCTGACTAAAAATTACGAGTATATTTTATTTTTTTCAGTTGCTGAGTATGAATAATCGACTTTCCACTCTTAGTCTCAAATTGGTTTACTTTTTGTGTAAGTATCTTACCTTTATTTATTTTGTTAAATTTTGTTAAATCATGTATATATATATATATATATATTTATTAATTTTCGTTGTGTTTTCATTTTATAAGATTTTTCATATTTTTAGCAGTGAAATATACAAGAAAAAGTTTATTATCGCTTACAGTAATAAATAAACTAAATTGAGATAACATTTAGTAACAAATTTTAAGTATTCCAATTTCTAAATCTATAGATTTATTTATTTTACCTATTACAGAATAGTATATACTGTACTGTAGGGGAATATACGGGATTTTTTGTCAAAGACATCTTTCCACTTTTTTATGTTTTTTTGAATTCAGGTTCATGAACTATCAAGAAATGCAAAAAAAGGGAATAAATCCTGTTTGTTAGTGTGTGTGTGTGTGTGTGTGTGTGTGTGTGTGTGTTTTGGTTTATAGAATTTGCTACATTAAAATTAGTTAATACTCCAACATATTGACTTCTGAAAAATTTGTTGATCTGGTTACCGGACTTATCACTTATAAAATTTATTCTTTAAACTAAATTTCTAGAAGATTCCAAAAAAATGAACAATCCAGGATGTATATTTTTTTTTAATGAAAAATTATAGTTACATTTATTTCCGTACAAAAATTTTCTATCTAAAAATTCTTTCTGTTCTAAAGCAGAACCCGACAGGATTAAGATATATCGTCAAACTTGGTGATCGGTCGGTAACAATTCAAATATAATAACGTAATTCATTGTCTTATTAGGAAATGTATTAGAAAACTGTTTTATAACTTTTGGAAAATTGTTTCCGACTTTATTTTCCCAGTATAACAAATCATTTTAATATACGAATTTAAGGACAATATTTGTACTTTAGACGCTATTAGAACATTAATTAGTATTTTTTTTTTTCAGAAACTAATACAAAATTACGGTGTATAGTTGATAGGTTAATTATCGTCATTATAAAAACTATTGCTTAATGTTTAAATTATTTCACGACAAAAATTTAAGATAAATATAAATTTCTATGATTACTGAGTTAAGTAATCTGTTTATTTTGTTTTGAGGTTTTTCTTCTACTCTACAGATGACTGTTTATTCATATTAAGAGAGAGAAATAAATAGTTTTCGCCCTTTTAAAAAATTAATACAAAATAAACGATAATTAAACAGTGTTTGTTTAAAAACGCGCGGTTTTATGTCGTAAATATCAACTGTCCCCATGAAAAACATTCTATTCTTTGAAAATTCAATTCTATTCTTTAAAAAACAAACAAAATGACCGAAATTTAAAGATTGAGGTTATACATAACAATTACGTTTTACTTATCAGAGTGTGAAACAATTACAGACTTTTAGCCGATTATAGCGAGTGTCATTGACAAATATACTAGCGTATGAGAAGTTTTAAATATTTGCTACACATAAAATGATTGGCACAATTTATAAGCCCAAGAATGTAATTCCTATTTCCTTATAAATCCGCTGAAAGGGTAAATAATTGGCTATTATAAAAAAAAAAAAAAGGGGCCATAATGTTCAGAAATAATTAGTGTCGGAAATAGCACATATTCCTAACTTTGTAATCATGTAAAGTGTGAATAATTGTAATGTTCATAATTTTAATGATTCGAATAAATATTTTCTTTGTACTTGGGTTTTATTGAAAAAACAACAGAAAAATTCAGATGATGGGAACAAATTGAAATGAATAAAAACTTTGATCCTACAGGCATTTTTTTGTTTTTTTTTTCTTTTTACTCATATCACGACATAAATTTGAAACTTGTGCGGCGTGGGATATGGAAATTTTGTACGGTATGAAAAATGCAATGCTCTGCCGGGATTGGAACCCAGGACCTCCGGATGAAAGGCAGAGATGCTACCACTCTGCCACGGAGATCGGTTCGAACACGCTTTTGTTCAACCAATAGAAAATAACATGCTCATAAGAAAATCTTAACAATCATATTCAGATTTACCCTTAAATACACGTCCTACATCAATACTAATAATTTTTTAATATAAATTTCTTACTTGCCTACGTACGAAAAAAGCACATAAATCACTCAGTTTAAAAACTGTTTCATCAAACACAGTAAAAGGATTTAAATTAAAAAAAAAGAAGAAATTAACAAAATTCAGCATTTATATTGAAACCTCAACGACGATAAGTAAAGTTGTATATCTCTGTACGAGATTTATTTATTTTTTTTTTTAATCAGTACTCCTAGAATATCACGTTGTAAAAACCATTCATTTTCTCTTAATCTTATACTGTACCCTAATTTGTCCTGAAATCTCAATAAATTAATGGCTAAATGTAAAAAAAAAACGTTTTACTGTGATTGTAGTAAAAGAATTACATCACAGAAGCTTTAAGCGATAATGACTGAGAAGAGCTCTTAAAGGACAGATTTATCGTCCTTCTTTTTAAGTATCGCAAAAACCGTAACGCCATATATCCTTTTTTTATTTGAATCGTTCAGCAATTTAATTGTTCATCAGAAAGGTAAGTTGGTCGATACACTAATTCAATGATAGAAGAAAGTGAAAGTTGCAGATTTTACACAATGAAACTATGGAGTATTTTGTGTTAACTGGAGCCCATAAATTGGAAGTACGTTGATGCGATACATAATTAAAATTCTTCGAATATATTACAGTGTAGTTTTCCTTTATACGTATTCCTTATACGTATAACTGAAAAAAAAAAAACAAGAGTTTATATTAATTTTATTACCACATGTACATGTATGACGTGCACACAACTCTCCCGCGTTCTGTTTCTCCCCCCAGGGATTCACCCTTTCTCTTTAGTTACCCCACTTACTCCCTGTAACTTAATACAGCGTTCTATATCACGTTTGCTCTTGCAAGTGCACATTAACACTTACTACTTGTAATAATAGCATGATAAGACTTTATTAATTTCTGAAAAATAGAAAATATTCTAAAATTGTGGAAAACTTATACAAAAAAAGTTTTTTACGTTATTTATAACACGAATTGTTTCAGGTCGTCGTAGGTAATTAAGTTAGCTAAATATAGACTTATTATTATCATCGATTAATTAATTATTTTGCTGTAAATAGAAACGGTAAAATTAAGAAGATTAGGTAAACGTTTATACTTTTCAATTATTACAGTCATGGACCAATAAAATTTTACCTCCTTCTTAATCTTTTACGACGTCGTTTTCATGTCTTATGGTTTTATATAGTTTCATTATCTGTAGACGTTAAGAATTATCAATGAGATAATTTTATTCTTTTCTATTTTATTCTATGTATTTTCTTTATTGTTTAGATTAATATTTAACATTTTATATTCGTAAGTCATACATAAATAAATACATAATTTGTCGAATTTTTTTTCGGTTGATATAGTCATACACATGTAAATAATATACAAATGTAAGTCTTTTTAATTGTTTTTTAAAAAAAGAAAAATTTGTTTACATCAAATAATATTAGCTTTGAGTTGAGAAAGAATTTACTAAGAATATTTGTGTGGAGAATTGCATTACTTGGGAATGAGTCATGGACGATTGGTAAGGCTGAAGAAGGAAGCTTTTGGCTTTTGAAGCACGGTATTACAGAAGGATGCTGAAGATAAATTGGATAGAAAAAGTATCAAATGAGGAGTTATCTAGGAGAGCTGATGAAGAGAGAAGCTTGCTAAAACAATAGAAAAGAAGAATAGTGCAACTATTAGGATATATTCTTAGACACCAAGGCCTAGTTAAAAGGGTGATAGAAGGAGTGGTGGAAGGGAAAAATTGTTGGGGAGGTTTAGAGTTCATAAAACAGATAATGGATGACATGAACTGCAATTCATACTGGGAACTAAAGAGAAAAGCTGATAAGAGAGAGGAGTGGAGAGCTACTGCCAACCAGCTTAAGGGCTGTTAACCGAAGGAAGATCTGTTCATTCTTTAATTTTAAACAGTCTATTGATTTCTAAGCAAACTTGTTAGTTGATTTGGTGTTGGCCCTGATTCAAACAATTTCATCTTTTTATTGAGTATTTATCAGTTATCAATGTTGGAGATCCACAAATCATTTGTAAGTTTTTTGGCTGCTATTCTAAATAGTCTTCAATTTGTAGTACTGAATAAAGTTCTTAATTTCTTTAAAAAGCAATTTTATGTCTTTTGTGTCCTCTTTACTTTCTTCTCCCGTCCTCTGAATAACTACTTCAAATCTCTCTGGTTTCCATAATATATGTTCATATATTTTGTAAACTGTTTTGACAAGAGTATTAAACTTTATTCTTCAGTTATGTAAATATTTTATTTTACGATTCATTATTAGTTTAAGGAATTTTCAAGAAGGTCCTTTAAGATATAAGTAAGCATTTAATTTCCCTGTGATGATATCAATCGATTGTCGAAATTTTACCGAACAAAACTGTGAATACATAATAACATCTAATTTGTTTTCCAAATTAATACACTAATTTCACTATTCATAGTGATCCCAGGAAAAGCTTCTCGACCTTACAAGGCTGCTTTAGAAAGGTTATAAAGGATTATAATAATATCTCGTAGGATCTGTTCCCTGTGGTCAGGAACCATAATTTTTTTTCTTAAATATTGTTTTAATAAACGAAAATAAATGGGACATATAAATATAAAATTAGTTTTTGCTCACATTTGTATTTCCGTTTTACTACTTTTACGTTTTCCGGATTGTTTTATTTGGAACATACAGAGTGATTCTCCCTCTACGAATCATGAGACCTTGCCGATGGTGGGGGGGGCTTTCGTACTCAGTGATACAGAGTAGCTGGACCGAAGGTGCAACCATGTCGGAGAGGTACCTGTTGAGAGTCAGACTAAGG
>JAAAKQ030066167.1:0-15616 GCA_010016005.3 Zanna intricata | reverse complement strand
ATTTCATTAAGCTTAGTATATCCGTCGACAGACTTAGGTCTGATGGATAGTTATGTAAATTAAATTAAAAAATAAAAGAAAATAATAAATAATAATAATAATAATATAAATTACATATTCTTCAGTATCCATTAAGCAATTAACATTTTACTGTATAAAATATGTTACAAGAATGACTTGCAAAGTAAAAGAACACCTATTGGATCACTTATTCGCTTCCTTTCACCCTTATTCTCTCTCCCCCTCTCTCTTCCACACCACTCACTTTCTCAGTTTGCCTCATTCAACTGCAATGAGGGATTTGGCAACTATGTAAAACTTCGTTTAGAAATATTAATTACTTACTTGGGTAATACTGATTTTAATAAGGAAAATATACTTCCTATTCTGCCTCTAGACTACCTCACCACAATGTTTTGTTTTGGTTCCAGTCTCTGCTATTACAAACTGTATTGAATTAATTACTAGGTGGAATTATTATATAAAAATCTAACATGAAGTATAACTGTTCTATTTACCTTATCCAAATCCAGTGATAAATTACTTGAAACTACCTTTAATATATAGTTAATTTTTCAATAATTCCATTTGAGTCATCATATATATATATATATATATATATATATATATGATGATATATATATATATGTGATGTGTTGTGTGTGTTTTGTTAATGTATAAAAAAGGATGATAAATGCTAAATTTTTTTGATAATATTTTTAGCACAAATTAGTTTAACATATTTAGTGAATACAAAAAAAAAAAAAAAATTAATGGTCATTAATATATATATGTACTACTATATACATATTACTGGCATTACGTTAAACAATTCTGAGTGCTAAAATACCGCAGTGTTCTATTTTCAATTCTGTGTCCTAAAATCATAGTTGTGTTTGTCACAGCAGAAGCATGATATGAAAATCACACTTGCTCTATACACGCTGGTGACAACAGTAAACATATTAAGATAATGACATGAAACCCTGACTTATAGTTTCATTCTGTATCGACATGCAAATGTGAATCAGTTGTATAGTTGACTGCTATGAACTGTTCCATTATATGATAAATAAGCAAACTTCATATGTAGTAGACCCACAGTACCATGTAATTGTTATATGTAAACCACCAACAACATCACTTAGACTTTAAATGTATATAATGTTTTCAATTGCTTCTATATGCATGCATTATTTTTTTTATAAATTTTACGTTGTTTCTTGTTTAAATTACAGCAAAACTACTCTTTTCTCATCAGTCTTCATCCTCAGCATCTGTTTTAATTTAATTTAGGAAAAGATGGTAAGACAAGTTCTTGCAAGATTAAGTTGGTCAAAAATAGTAAATGGATATTTTAATGAAAAATAAATCATTATGACAGTTTTTAGCCAATATGTATACATATATGAAATAATGTTGCATGTTACATATGATAAAAAGTTATAGATATCTTAATGATTTGAGAAAATATAAAATGATTTACATCAACATTCTTTCTGTACAAGTGTTACAGTATTTTACTCTAAATTTCATGAACGTTTTGGTAATAAAACACTTTTTACAGATTGAAAAATTTTTTTCAAACAAACTATGTTCAAAAGAAAATCAGAATTTTCAAAAAAAAACATGTATATTCATTCATAAGTTCTTTGGTAATTTTTTACTCTTGTTGTACAACAAACGTTTTAGTTTAATTTGGATAACTTAAATATATAAAACCTACATTCTCTGTTAAAGCAATTTTAAAAATTGTATTTCCATTTTCTTTATATTATTTATTTTTAAAGATTTTTACAATGAAAGGGTACTTTCATTGTATTAAAGTAATTGCTTACCATAATTTCAGGAAGCAAAATACATAATTTTAAATGTGTCAAGTCAAAAAATGATATGAATAAATTAATCGTTTATTGATTTTATTATGATTACAGTGAAAAAATAACTTATAAATCAGTAAATCATCTCTCAAACAAATTAAAAAATGTCTGAAACCTTAATTTTATCCTAAATTGGTTGACTACTTTGATGCACTTTTATTCCACGTCAATAACTTTCTTTACATTACTGTAACTCCTACATCATACATTCTCAATTACCTATTTCATTTATTTTAATATCTGTCTTCCTTTATCATTTTTACCCTCTACTTTTCCTTCTAAGGATATATAGTTTATAAATGCCTTAATTCATGACTCGCAGATCTCAATGTTCTTTATACAAGATTCTCCCATAATAAATTTGCATAGTTGGAGATTATTAAGTTTTCTTTAGTATTTTCAATTGGGATCCAATATATTGATCGTAATATTTTCTCCAATATTAAGTTATTTATTTCAGTGATTATGTTTTTGCTTTAAATGGTTTTTGTTTTTTGTAGTTGTCAGTGTTGATCTTTTTTGATTATTGTTTAAAGTGTTTTCAGTCTATAAATATCTGTATGTTGGTTAAGTTACAGAATATTTTTTTTTTGTTTTTTGTTTAACCTCCCGAACCACCGTTAAGTTATATCTTCAGAGGATGAGATGAATGAATTGTAGCATGTGTGAAAAATGCCATGCCTGACCGGGATTCGAACCCGGGACTCCGGATGAAAGGCTGAGACACTACCACTCAGCCATGGAGGCCGGCAAGTTACAGAATAGTTGGTCCTGGCTAAACAAATAATAAACTGCATTAGTCAGAGGCAGAACTTATTCAGGTTGATCATTTCCTTCCCCTGATCTCTTATACTTATCCTTTGAATACCTACCAGAGAAATTGTCAGGCTTCTATCAATAGCATCATTAGTATCAGTGGGAAATCACTGTTTAATATACTTTAATTGCATGGGTAGTTTTGCATATTGTAATGTCTCATATCTAAGAGTGGAAAAATGGGCCTTTCATTTACGTAATTTTAATATGGTAATAGACAAAATTCACTGTGAATGTTAATGTTAAAAATTATTTGTAGTAATATCCTTGTTCACTGTTTAGGCCACAAAAATTTGTTGATGTTAGTTTGCGTTGATAAAGTCAAGACTGGTATTAACATCAATAGCCTAAAAACTATAGCTAATTAATCAGCTTAATATAAAATCTTGCATTTTTATTTTTGTTATGTCAAATATTACAGTATGAAAAAGAATTAATGGAAAGACCATTTTCCAGATAATTTTCATTATTTTCGATGACACTCATATTTTATTACATCAGCGTCTTCAACAGAAGGGCTGTGAATTATGCTGATTCCTTGTTTTTTTAAAACATAATTCACTAATGCACCCAACAAGGGCAGATCCAAAAAATATTTCAGGGGACCCATAACAACTTTTCAAAGAGTTGGAGTGTGTCTAGGTGCTTCAAGTAACTTCAGTTTATTGGCATAAAACTGTGTTTTATATATTTTCCTTTTTTTTTATTTGTGTTTACACTGCGTCAACTTAATTTTTTATACAAACAGCAATTTATGTATACTTCATAAAATTATGTATTATTCAATAACCCTTGAGTATTATCTGGTAACATTTTATTCGGTTTAGTGAATAAAGAACTATTCCTTTATTTACGTAGCATGTAAATGCTTGTCTATTTTTTAACAGTGTTATTCTTTTTTTGATGTACCAGTTGAAGAGATAACTAACTTTTAAAAAATAGAACAAAGTTAGAATATAAATAACAACAATTTATAATTATTACATTTTTACATTAAACTCAATAACTTAATTAAGAAAGAATTAGTTTTTTGCTTAGAATTAACTGCATCTCTAATTGCTCATTCTTTTGAAGATTTACAATTAGCTAAATTCAAAGCATGATTCACAATGCATGAACACAGTGTAAAATGGTATTTTTTGCTTCACTTAGAAAAGGGTTACAGCTCCATGAACTACCAATTCATTTTGTTGGAACCATCGATTGTTACACTTATACAGTTTTTTATGTTCAGAACTATTCCCCCCACAGTTAATCTCACTTTCCCTTCGGTACTCTCCTCACTATCTTACAATTATTTCAGGATCATCGAATGAATTGATTACATCTCTTATTTCAATAAATTGTTCATGCACTATACAATTGTACACATACCCAACTACTAATGTTAACTGCAATTTTTTTAGATATATCTATTCTTTCATCAAACATTGCACTACAAAATCATGACATATGTATTGTACAGATATAATTTGAGCATGTATCTCTTTTTTACAGCATCATTTTGTGACATTTTTGCTCATTTTGAGACTTTTTGGTACTGTAAGTTGCTCTGGATTTTGTATTTTCCAAATGGAATTTTAAATTTGGATCAACTTCAGTGCAATATTCTAAAACAGATTTGAAGTTTCCTTGATTTACCAGACTTCCCATCAATTTACTGTTATCTCAGTGACCATGGAGTGGTATATTTTGATGTCCAAATAACAGTCTTAAAAACTGGCTTAAGACATTTGTGATTTTCTTCAATTGATTTTAGTCGTAAATTATTTGCTCAGTTGTCAGTACTTAATTATGGTTCACAAGGTATTTCTAAAAGGTCTTTAGCAGCACTAATGGCATGTAAATGATATTTGTTATTTCTATGCACATTCAAGGCTATCAGTACCTAGTAGATTTTTAAACAACTTCAAAAGTTGTAGTTGTATTAAATAATTAAGAGTAATGTTTTTTTGGTTCCCAAGTATATAATTTACAAAAAAAAGACAATATTTACAAAATAACCTGAAAAAACTAACCATTCAAAAGATTTTAAACATTTATGACTAGCTTTTATGGTATGACCTTGGCTTTCATTGTCAAGTACAGTACATTCACTGCTACTTTCTCTGTTAGCAACATTTGTACTCAGATATTGTGTACTTTGGTTTAACTTAGATTCTTCAATCTCAAGTTAATTCAGTTTATTTTGATGTTGTTCATTTACATCTTTTGATGATATTGAAAACTTGTATGCAAAGTAGATGATTTCAGCTTAGGCAAACCTTTTTCAATAATATTGGGCTAAAATATGAGCTGATTTTGTTCTCTTTTTTTCTTTTAGTCTGACTACTGGATATGTTTCCTATAATAAAACAATTTACATATGAAATCATTAATTTCATTAAATTAAACAATTAAAAATTACTTGTTTTTTTTATTCATTACATACTATTAAAAAGTTTTTAATTTTAATCAGTATTGACCCAATTTTTGAAAAACTATTTTTTTTTTATTATTCTTAATCCTGCCATTAGAATTTAAATAAAAAAAAGAATATAGAAAAGACATAAATAACTTGTTAAGTAATCACTTTGATCAAAGAAAGAAACAGTAGGATGGCCCAAAAGATAACAATTTTATTAATTTAATTAAAATGTTCTGCCTTTCAAGTCGTACTATAAACTCCATAAAAACATGCTGTTTTTTTTTGTTATACATGAATTTCCATTTTTTTAATCTCAAAAAATTGTTAATATCTGATTAGCAGAAATACATTTTTTATATGAAAATAAAAAGGTATTATATAAGTTTTTCTTTTTTTTTGGTTTTTATTGAATGTACCATTATTAAATACTATATACTACATATATGTATCTCAAAAAATGGATAAGTGCGGCAAGATTAAAATCACTTTTGTATTATTAGTATACAGTGGACACAGGGTCTTTGCGACATAACAATATAATTTATCATTCATTTACTGTAATTTTCTATAAAACATGATGTAATACAATCTTTTGTTTTCAAAAACATGATTGTCAAATTTTGAATCATAAATATCCAACCAATTGTAAATTGATTTTGATTCAAATTGTTAGATTTTTGGTTAAAAATGTCTATTATCAACATACAAGCAATATAAAACGGGTTCTAACATGTGCTCATCATTCAGTTCAGGCGTGATTCAGTTATACTTTATAACTTTTTGATGTTTTCAATCTAATTAAGACTTGAATATATTTAGAAATTTTTTACGTTTTCTTTAACCAGTGTATCTATGGGTATGATAATAGAACCACAATTAAAAGAATCGAGGACTTTATTAATAAATTATTTTATGAAGAACATATACATGATTATTACGTAGAGTAAAACATCCATCGAAACAATTTTTTAAACAAATCTGCTGGAGCTTAGATTTTGAATGCAAAGACTAGGTTCTTGAAAATTAAGATCAATCATGATTCTTTTCAGCAAAAAATCAATTTTTTTTAGTTCAGTTAATTAATTTTTTATTCAAAAAGTTTAAGAATGAATTGATTCTTCAACTTTAACTTTGATGAGGCTAGCTAATGGTATTGTTAGAAAAATTTCATTTTGATTATTTTTAAAATTTTTGTTCAATTGAGGAAATTGTGCATTCTAATTCAAATATTTGAAAAAAAATTGTAAGTTGGATATATTTCAAGTTAGTAAATGCATGTTTCAGTGATAAGTATGAATTTTTCATATTTATGAAAGTTATGAATCAACAATTGTTGATGCATTCAAGTAAAACACTATTGATGATTTAAAAATATTATTTGATGATTATCAAATGTCTGATACAAATCATTAAAGAAAACATATGGAGATGTGTGCTCTTTGATGTCTTCATGACAGAAAAATAATATAAAGACAGAAAAGTTCTGGTATATATGTTATAGCCAATGCTCAATGCCTAGGCATACTGTGACGTGCTCTTATCTCAAAATTTGTGATGAGTTTTGGAGGTTGTAGCATTCCTGCGCATTGAGCTTTGTCCATAACATATATATTATTATATTGTATAGCTGTACAGTAACTATTTGAGCATAAGAGTGAAGAAGATACATATTTTTTACAAATAGAAAGATGTAGTATATATTTACTTATTTCAAGGGCGGATGTTTGATACATGTCTTTTTGATATAATTTAAAAGGATTTTTTAAGTAGCTTTCTTTCTAAACTTTATATAATTTGATCGATTGCTGCATATCTGTTGACCATATAAACTATAGTAAAAAAATGAAGTACTATCAATCAATAATAAAAATTCATTCACTATCAATAATAAAAATTCATTGGTTTTCATAAAGGAAGAGAGAGAGAACCATGCTTAGAATTTAAGGTTACATGTCTGCAGTGTTACACACAGAACTTGCTGTCCTCAGGGCACTTAGGATTCAAGGTTACCTGCCTGCGGTGTTACACACATAACTGCTTATAGTTAAATTTAGAGTTGCTTATAGTTTCTGCTTAGAGTTTAAGATTTTCAATCTATTACTTTCAGCATATGTACTTGATTTCGGAAGAAAAGAAAGTTACATATAAAATCCAGAGAAGATAATGAGTAAGCATTCTAGAAGAGTATGTGTGGAATATGTGCATATGTTTCTACTTAGAAGCAAAGCTCTGAGGATATAGAATTCAAAATGTTCTATTACCTCAACCTCTATCATGAGGCATGTTTCTTGCATCATTGTATAGGTTACTATTTTGTCCAACAATAAGTTAGTTATTTATATCAATGATTATGTTTTAGTTTGGTATTAAAGTTTCTTCTTCATAGCTTTGACCCATTTTGTTTATTTATGCTATCTATTGCTCGGCTTACTATCTGAATTTGAAGTAGTTTAGGATCAAATGTAAGATGACAAGTAAGTGTAAGATGACAAGTATGTTAGATGATAAGTAACTGTGTAATCTTGCCACAGTTCCTGTCATAACAAGAATGACTGCCTCAAATGCACGTTTAAGACAGAAGTGTCTGAAAAATAAAAACAAAAAACCTGATATAGACACCAGAGACTTCCTTGTACACCTATGAAATATTTCATATATACTTTTTTAAAATGAAAAATACATCAAATATTATTTCATTAATTACTTCTGATATATTTTCATACATACATATATATATATTTTTTTAAATTGTTATTATTGAATTATTATTTATCATAATTTTTTTTTTTTTATATTTAGAGATTATTATTTATAAATTAGTATATTTAAATTAAAAAGAAAAGTTAAAAAAAGGAGATGAAGTCTGATTCAAACCAATTTGCTTTTCTCTTAAAATCCAATTATTTCATTAATTAAAATTTTATTTGAGTATAACTTTGAAACCAATGAAAGTAAGTACCACTTATATGATATATTGTTTAAAAATCTCTCAACGAGGGCTTATTAATGCACATAAGAAAAAGTACAAAATCCAAATTTTTTAGAATTTGGGCTTTTTCAGGCACTTTTGGTTCAGTCGATTGCAATCAAAAGAGGAGGTGCACAACTAGATGTTATAATAGTCCTAGATCCAAAATTTCAACATTCTACAGCTAATCGTTTTTTAGTTATGCAAGATATGTACATACGGCAAAACTAGTCATAATGGTTTCAGGGATGGTCAAAATGGATCTTTCCATTGAATTCTAAAAAATGAATTCTTTTGCATTTGTACTTCCGTTATTTCATACAAGAAAGTAGGAAACATATCTCCAACTCATTAATTGCTGTGTTGTGATTGTGTGATGATCAGTGTTTCAAAACGTGCACATACTCATTCAGCACCCTGCAGGTACAGGACATTATGTCACATTTTAATTTTTTTACAGGAGAGCCAATTGAAGTTTTTTTACGTGGTATTTTTTTTTTATCACTTCCCAAAAGTTAATCCAGTGAAACTGTGTTAACAAAACATAATTATTAGATGTATTTTAACAGCTGATTGCTATACCAAGTGTTTATTTTATATGGGTATAAAATAAGTGGACTTGATGTTTTGTACCCCTACATATTGTGATGCTTGTTTCATATTATGTAAGGCACTATGTCTGTGTTTGATAGGTTTAAAGATATAGAAAAATAATAAAATTTGTAAATCAATATTATTTATTAATAGTAATAATGATGATAATGATAAAAAGATCTATTAATTAATAATAATAATGAAATAATGCACATCTACCTATGTTTAAAAACATTTGCTTTGTTAAACGCTGTTTACTTTGATTGAAGCTAAAATTGAAACTACACAATAAAAGTAAGATAAAATGAAAGATATTGAATGATATTATTATAATGATTACTATGATAATATTTTTTTAAACAACTTTCAGTAATGTAAAAGTTAAGAATTACAAAAGTTAAATGAATTTTAAAACACAAAATAAGGATAAGAAACATAAATTTTTTGAAATGAAATTTTAGTCTTCATCGTTGGATTCCAGAATATTGCTTTGGTTGTTTAAACTCTTGTAAAAGTGATGACATTCACTCGGTAAAAATTGTAATAAACAAAGTCATTCTACTTCTTAGTGGCAATTGATTTGTTACTATTTCAAAGTATTGGTAAAAGATCTACTAGTAAGGGTTTGTCTTTTCTGTTATTGTGTTTCAAAATTTATTTTGTGAAACTCACTGTTTTCATAAAGTCATTTAATTCTAGATTAAGAACCGTGATTTTGTTAGAGCACTGGCGAATAAAGTGCTGCCATTTCCAAGGTGTCACTATTGTGAGCATATTCATTTTCTTCCGTTTTCTTTCCATAAGTGAATGGGTACTATCAGTCATGGGTACTCCATGTCTGTATGACCTTTTAATAGAAATTCCTTGCTAATCTTCCTTATTTGTGGATATTTCTGTAAAATATGAAAACAGCACATAATAATTAATATATTCCTATTTTGTCCCCAGCAGTTATCTGACCACAATGTTATTTCCTCAATTTCAGAATTCAGTATATTGTTATCAGCCCATTTCAAAATTGCTGACACCAATTCATTATCTCCTCGGCTAACTTTAGACTCATCCCCCATAATGCATAATGCAAACTCATTTGAATTGTCATAAATGACATAGTTGAAAGTCCACAACTTCCTTTTGTAAAAACTTATAGAATTTGTAAGTAGTGGAGTTGCTAGACACTTTTGTAAATTCATTGTTAAAATTTTGTGTCTGGTATTACTTTTTTCTGCCTTCGTTTCTTTTGATTTCACATTGTACCTTATTTTTGAATCAGATAAGTGCGCAACGTGTTCATTTTCAATAAGCTCCTTCTCTGAAGGAGAAATCTCACTCTTCATCTTTATGATATATGTGTCGCATGTGTCACATGTATCTGCAGAAGGGGGTTTGAAAGATAAATAAAAATTTTTGTTAAAAATATCTTTATACAACCATTTTTTTGCCACGTCTTCTCCTTCTATTTTTTTTTCTGAACAGTGCTTTAAATATAAAGAATACATTTCTTCTAAATTTAAGTAAGGATTCAAATATTTTCTTGCTGTCTTTTCACGCCTGTAATGCGATTCATAGGCCGGAAAAGACCTATGCTTCATTACATTATCTATCACCTGATCAGGTATCTTTGTGGAAGGAGTGGCTTTCCTCATTGATCTGTTTTTATTAAACCTCTTTGGTCTTGGGTTTTTATAATATTAAAAATGACAGTGTTAGATATCGCTAACATATTTTAAAAACATTACTTTGCATTTTCTTATTTTATTACCTTCAACCATAAAGTGATAAAGAACAGTATTTTCCTTACTTTTCTTCCTTCTTACTTCTACTTCATTCAGTATTTCTAAGCAAGATTTGATATACTGCCTTTTAACGTCATGAGATTTTTCGGAATAATAAAATGAATCAAAGATATTTTTTTCTATATTTTTCAGAAATTTTGTTAAAACATTTCATGCGACAGGAACAAGGTGGTTAATTAATTTTGCTCCTACATTTTTCCCCCTCTTGCTAATGTAGGCGTCACCTGAGAGATGCTTTACTTTACATCTTTATGTGCACATAATGCAAAGAATCCATTTATCATACAGAAGTATACAATTTCATGTCCATATAGTGTTGTTTACCTCTAAACGAAAAGTCACTTGGTGTCATTTTAACACTGTCTATCTCGGTTGCCATTTGTAATAGAACAGTGTGCTGTGTATCACTAAAAAGAGTGCCAGGTGTTAATACATGATACGTTTAAACCTAAATTTTGATAAAATTGGACAGTGTTATGTCCAATTTGTATATCATCATCATCCATTATATATAAATGATGCTTTTGAAATAAATTTGATTAATTGTAATATTAAATCTTTTGCTGACAACACTACTTTAATATTTTCTGGCACCTCCTGGTTAGATGAAATGCTTTCCGCCAAATTATTATTATTTTTTTTTTTTTTGTTTAACCTCCGGAATCACCGTTAAGGTATATCTTCACAGGATGAGATGAAAGAATTGTAGCATGTGTGAAAAATTCCATGCCTGGCCGGGATTTGAACCCGGGACCTCTGGATGAAAGACCGAGATGTTACCGCCAAATTGAGAACTATGATCGTCAAATTTTACCTTGTCTGCTCTCACCGTTAACTGTACCACCCTAAACTGTAAACAAAACTAAATCAAACCTAAACCCTAGAATGTTAAAGTTTGTGTAAGACTTTCTCTTCTAATATAAACCATCATCTATCACAAACAATTACTGTAATTTAAAAATCGACTCCGTTACTTGCTTTTTTCTGTTTATCTTCTGGAACCACCATAAGGTGTTCAGAGAATGAAGTGTTCAGTGAATTCAGAGAATGAGGATGATAGTTTATTAATGTACATAATCTTGTACAATTTCAGTTCGTCCATTGCTGTGTGTGTGGTTAATTGAAACCCAACCATCAAAGATCACCAGTATCCATGATCAAGTATTGAAATCTGTAGAAAAATAACTGCCTTTACTTGGATTTGAACCTTAGAACTCTTTCCTTCAAAATCAGGTGATTTGCTGTAAAAAGCCGATACAAACCCAGCAGGTTGGTCTGTGGTTGACCACACTGAATCAGAAAAGACTACTATTCAACTGAATACAGAACCTGCCAATTTCCATTTTTAGAAAGACTAAATACTTGGGACATTTTTGTTGAACCACATTTTATGTGGGACACTCATATAAGCAGTGTGTGTCAAAATTTAAAATAATTTAAGTTTTAAATTCTACAAAATAAATATGCTTTTAGGGAAAATTTTTATTGTTCTGCCTAGCTCAATTGGTTTGCCAGTACAGAGTCAGAGGTTGGTGGAGGAAGGGCCATTGAAACATATTTTAATAAAATATTTATTTTATAATAACAGCAATACTCTGGGTATGCCAAGATTTTAATCTAATGATTAGCTCGTTGAGGAGCTAAATTTATTGATAGTTAAGACAACTATATATAGTAAACTAAATAATACACAAACAAAAACGTAGACTGCAGTAACAAAATAAATTTATTTTTCCATTATAAGTTAACTATATGCAATTATTAGAAATTTAAAATATCATAAAAATTAATATGTTATTCTTGAAAAATTATTCATTGAATTTTAATCATATTTTATAGTAACAAAAACAGCAACTCCTTTGTTAATGAATTATATTTTGTAGAATCTCTTTTTTAATTTATTTTTCTTCTTATTGATACATGTAGTGGAGAACATCTTGGAATCCTGAATGTTTAACTTTTTTTAAATCATTAACATTTAGCTGTTCTCTTAGCTTTTCTATATTTACTTCCTTGGATATATAATGTCTCATTGAAATCATTTTTGCTTGGCAATATTTTGCCCATTCCGGCTTCATCTTTTAGCTTCCTTTTAGAAACCAGGCTTTCAATGTTTAGACAAGCCATTGATTTGAATTTATATAGTCTATAGGATTTACATACTTGCTCACTTACAAGTGGTTGTCGTCAAATGGAACTAATTGTCATACATGCTGTATTACTTCAATCCAGTTTAATATATGGCGATGACCAGGGATTAAATATGGCCAAATTTTTTACTCTATGTTTGATTTCAAGATAGTTGTCATGTTCGGTTTATAGATTATCTTTTATCTTCTTTTTTCCTTTGCTTTTTGATGTTGTTCGACTTTTCATCAAAACTCTCAAACTCATCAAAACTTTTTCTCTTTAATTCGTTGTAAGTAGACATTTGTTGTTTAATTTGTTTTACTTGATTTTCAAAGTAAGTTTCAAATCTCTATTTTAAATTATTCTCTTTCTGTTGTAATAAATTCCATTTGTTTACAGCCTTTTTATAAATTGTTTGTAGTCTTTCAAATTCCATCTGACTTTTTTTAATCTGTTTTGTAGCATCATCAAGTTTCTCCTGAAGTAAATGTAAATTTTATTTAAGAACTTAATTTTCCTTTCTGACAGCATTTCGCTCATCTATAACTTCTAAAAAATAGAATGCCAAATTGTACAAGCTTGTCTGTTTATTTAGTTGATTGATTTTTGCTTTTTCTTTCGAGATAATTTCTTGTAATTCACTCGTTCTGGTTTTATAATACAACAATTCTGATTTTAAGTTACTAATAGTTTCTTGACAACATTGTTTTTGTGATGCAGCATTTGTGACATGAGCAATCTTTTATTTTAATTTTGAATTACTCTCCTTTACCTCTGATCTAAGATTTTTAATAATCATCTCTAGTTGAAGACAATAAGATCTCTTGTTGAAGTTTCTTTTTATTAAGCGCTTTTATATTGCCCTCTAAAGAACAATTTTTTTTGTACAGTTGATAAATAATATATTTATTTCCATACTGAAAATATATCAGTTCTTGAATGGTTAATTTCATTTTTCATTTGTTAACTTTTCAACTTCATAATTATAAGAGATGTTACTCAAGTATGTGTATAAACCACTTTTTTTTTCAGAAACATGTGAATCATGTTTCTGAAAGTATAGTTGGTTCTATTTTTAAAACTAATGCTACTGATCAGTATTGCACTGGTTTACACATTGGGCTTTCCAGGGCCAGTGTGTGGTTAAGCATTGCTTAAGTCTTTCCTGGAAAAAACATTATTTCTTAACTTAAAAAATGAAAATTTGACAAATATCCTTTTATTTGGTATAGTCCTTTAATAAGGTATTTGACAAAATACTTTTGACGATGAGTTTTTGATTTTTGATTCCTCAACTCCATTTATTAATAAATTGTTATCTAACCACAACTGCAACAGATAAAATAGATACATTTATAAAATAAATGAAAACTTTTAACAAATAATTAATGTGAAAGAAAACGCATTAAATTGCATAGAATTAGTTTCTTAGAAAATAACCTTTTAATGCAGTATTGAAAGCAGAATAAAATAGCAACATAAAGTTATTAAACAAATTTATAAGGAAAATGAAATTAGACAATTACAAACATGTTATCTTGATATGTAAGGGAAATAATAATAGTAATAGTAAATAAAAACACCTGGGATCGATTAAGCGAGATGGTAGATATGAAATGTAAAATCTATGATCTAGATATTGATGTTGAAATTTTAAACAGATGTTTTTTAGCAGATAGGGAAGCATTATGCTGAACTGTTATTAAAAAAGGAATTATAATATCCAAAAATAGTTTAATTGTAGGGATTGAAATAGAAATGTGTATAAATATATCTTTTTCATAGAAACGTAATAATTCAGGTAATTAAGTTTTTAAAAGTCAATTGATCTCTTGAGGTTGATAATAAGAATAACATTTCTTTAAAAAACATAGCACCTTTCCTAGCACAGCCCATACCATTAATAATAATAGAAGTGGATGATTTTCCGGCTGATTTTAAAATTGCCAACATAATTCATGTATTTAAATGTGGTGACACATTGATGCCAGAAAATTACCTTCCTATAAACTTACACACAATCTATCTGAAATAATGTTACAAGTAATAAAACACGGAATCAGTAGTGAAGTATGCAAATAAATACAAATCAATTTCAATTTAAAAAAGAAATAAGCACTGTGGACGGTGTAACTGAGAAAATTGGAACAAATAAATTTAAAGATTGTATAAACTTCAGCCAATTTTTAGACTTATCTGGTAGAGTGAATTCAAGGCTTATAAAAGATGGAGATTATATATAATCTTGGCATACAATTAAAACTGTTCAGTCTCACATTTTTGCCTAAAATAAAAATCTAGTAAAAAATTTCTAGCCAAGTTTAGTTTATACACGGCCCTGTTCTTTCACAAATAGTTTTTTTTAAATCTATATATACAGAGTTATTTAGGAAGAAACGGAGAAACTTGGGGAGGTGAATTTACATCCAAAAATAAGTAAAAAAAGTTCATATAAACATAGATCCGTAAAAATTTCGCCCGAATTTCAGTTCTCGCCTTACAATGAAGTCATATTGAAATTTGTAGACCGTTAATTAAGGTGTAAATTTTAATGAACTTGATGTAAAATGAACTGAAAAATATAATAAAACAGTTCCCAGACCTGTAACTACAATAATTTCTACGACATTTGACGAAATACGCAAAAATCGGTGTCGAAAAACATGTTTCGTTTAGGTTTGAAATGCATTAACTTTGTTAAATGGTTAATAAACACGTAAACATTTAAACAAAACTGGTAAAGAATTTAATTCTGAAGAGAATGATGTAAAATAGGACAATAACAAAAGAAATACAAACTTAGAAAAAAATATTTTTTATTACTCAGAAAAAAAAACAAACCTGCAAATAAAAATTTGAAACCACTTGTAATATTTGGTAACAATTTTTAGTATGAGTATGAGTATGAGTATTTCCATGAAAGAAAAAAGTAAAAGTAGATAATTTATTAAGACATTAGTAAAACAGTATTAGTATTACTTTAAGAGAGAAAAGAACAAAAGTTCTTCAGTTTTAAAAATTGATT
>JAAAKQ030066145.1:0-15617 GCA_010016005.3 Zanna intricata | reverse complement strand
TACAATTCATTCATTTCATCCCTCTGATGATATACTTAATTGTGGTTCCGGAGGTTAAACAATAAAAAAAAAAAAAAGGAAATAAAGTTGGTTGGTTGGGATGTACTTTCCCCATACAAGATCCCAAATATTTCATTAATTAAAATTTTATTTGGCTATAACTCTGAAACTAATAAAAATAAGTACCAACTATATCGTTGAAAAGCTCTCATTAGGGGCTTATTACTGCAGTTAAGAATCCAAATTCCAAATTTTTTTAAAGATTTTTTGGACACTTTTGGTTTATTCGATTGCAACTAGTTATTACAACAGTCATAAATCCAAAATTTCAACATCTTACGAATAATCGTTTTTGAGTTATACCAGATACGTACGTACTAATGTCACGCCGAAACTGGTTAAAATGGATTTAGGAATGGTGGAAATAGATATTTCCGTTGAAATCGCGATCACAATACCTCCTTTACTTCGTATAAGGAAATAATGAAAGATTAAGAAATTTTAAGGATAAATGTAACCTATTCCTATCAAAAAAGTATTGGATTGAGAGTAAAAGGGCGTTATGACAAAAGAAAAAGAAATAAAGAAAAATATAGTTAAAAATAAATATTTATTTTATTTAAGTAGGGGTAAAGTAGGTGATGATACCTTTAAATGCTAAGACTTGTACGTGAATGTAAGGAATTTCAAAGAGGAGCTTGAATCTCGTCTCCAAATATTATTTGTAAATATATCATATTATTTATCAAATATATCATATAAGAGGTGAAGTTGAATAACCAAACCGACAACTGAATTAAATCTTTATTCTAAAATGTTACGAACATATCTGTCATGACATAAACTATCCGACAATTGATTACAAAGCATTAGAAAATTCAGTTTCTAATTCTATACATGATACCGAGAGATAAATTCATTGAACTGTTTTAGGATGATGGTGTAGCAATGTAACCCGAAAAGCTCGTGATGTTTCCTTCCGACTTTAGTTGTCACTTTCTTTGATATTGAAAAAATAAAGAAATCCGTTGTTGAAACGGACCACCCCATCACTGGTATTCCAGAAAACTGATTGGAGACGAGGTCTGTCCTGACCGTAGCGAAAGAATATTTGTCTATTCCGACTCGTCCTGGTTGTAAATAGGATACGTTTTACTAGTGTACATGCTTACGACCCCGTTGATTTTTCAGGGTTCATAGTCATTCCCGGATTTCTTACCATATCGATTTCCTGATCTATTTCGTATCGGATTTCGTCAAAAAATAAACCGCCAAAGTTATTGCATCTCTTTAAAATCGTATCGGCTCTTCCCATACCATCATCGTACGTGCCGTAGAGAGCTAAGATCCATCCTTAGTTTCTGACCGTATATTTTTCTGAGTAAATGTTTTTAATTCTGCTTATGTTTTCGCTAGAGAATGTTTTTAGAGTTTCTGGACTTATACAGTCTTAATTTGGCTTTTATTAATATGTACAGGTTTCCAACACTTTCTGCATTCAGATTTTCATTCCTTCTTTTTATAGTCGTTTTGTCATTATTACTTCTGCTTATTTGAATTTATTTACTCTTTTGATCTTTTTACCTTTTGGTACTTAATTTCTTAGTTTTTAATGTTGAGTGTGTACAGCCGTTCAGTGTTTTCGTATAAAATCTGTAAATTATTTTATTCGCGTGTTTTCCCAAGATTTTGAGTTTTCTGCCTTTTCTTCTTCGTTTTCGCTAGAAGTACTAAATCATCTCAAAAGCCAAAATATCAATACCAAAATTTAGATCTTGTTCCCAGTTGTATTGTTTTTGAAATGCTAGTAGTTAAATTTCTTTTTTCTTTCTTTTATTACCTTTTCAAGACTACAATTGTGTAATATCGGCCTTCATCTTATCTTTCATCGGTTTTTATTTCAAACGGATCTGATAATTTACTTTGACGTTTGACTTTTGAAAATGTTTGTATCCGTGTCTCTTAAATTATACTTATTATTTTATTTTCGTTGTTAAATTCTTCAAAGACTTTAACGAGAATTTCTCGATTTATTGAGTTGTATGATATTTAAAACACAACTAAAAGCTATTAAATCTTTTCCTTTGTTTTAGTGTAATTTATTATTTGTTTGAAATTACAAACTTTTTCCGTGTACCACCTTCCTGGTCAAAATCCGTCTGTTGGTACTTATCGATTATCTGCCCGCCACGTACAGTCGTTTAAATCGATGATTTAATCAAACCGTCCGCAAGTCTTATTACCCGTACTATAATCCATTGCAACTTTTTTTTTAACTCATTTAACACCCACGCAGCAGCTGGAACCACCGTTAGGCGTGTCTTCTGCGCAGTGTAGTGGCAGCAGATTAAATCTACCCTCCCCCCCACTAGTTTGGGTCCTTTAAGAACCCTTAATCGGGGTCTCCCCTGTTTCATCAAGGCACTCCGAACCCCGCTTCTGGCGTGCTGAACTGAAGAGCCCCTCCTCAGGGAAGCCACCATTCCCGGTCTTAGCATCCATCCAAACCGAGGGTCGAGTATGCGTTGCACACACCCAGCCCTAGCCCCCCCTCCCCGTATGCGACACTATGAGCCCTTCAGGAAACACCATGCGTCCTCGGAAGTACCCTGATCCAGGAAATTCTTGCGTGTACCCCGGACCAAGGCACAAGGCATCTTCAGCAATTGGGCTGCCTTCATTAGCCCACGGTTCGCCCCCTGGCGTACACACCTTGTCTTTTTACGCCTTGTTTTAAAAAAAATTTTTTAAGCCTTTGTGTCAATAGAGATGACGAATCGTTTCACTAATTTTAAAATATAATGATAGTTAAGTAAATAATATATAGCTAACATGTAAATTGATACTACTTATTGTCTTAATTCGTTGGAACGGAAAAATACGTGGTGGGCAGATAACCGATAAGAACAGTTTTTTTTTACCTTATAATAAATTGAAAAAAAATCTTTTCTATTTTTGAATACAGGTGCACCAAATTTAGATTTAAATTGAGAAAAATCTTATTAGACGTATAATATTTTGGTTAGGAAAGATCGATCTTATTTGGATCGGCTGTGTAATAATATCTATTGTATTAATTAAAATGCTTTATTTTCTAACGTCAAAATTATTTTATATTAAAGAAATATTGCAGAAAGTATGGCAGATTTTTAATAATCAACATCATTTTAACTTATCCTCACCTCTGAGTAATCGTTTCGAAATTAATGAGAAAATTAAAAAATGGGCACGTTTTAAAATGTCGGATTTTTCATCGCTGATATTTGCTCACCCATCATTTTCATTGTTACAAAATCACCAGATTAAAAAAAAAAATTCTTTACAACGTTTCGTTCACAACATTTGAGTTGCTATATAAACGTTTCTTTCAATAGAATTTCTTTTATGTCTGCTACATTTTAAAGAACGGCTACAGTTAACAAAAAACGTCATAGAATCGCTTCCTTTGCATCAAACGAGTAAATAAAAATCAATATCTATTAATTTTTGTTATCTTTCTTGGTAAAATAGAGTAATTTATACAAAATTTAACCGATTCCTCTTTTCGTTTCTATTAAAAGTAATTAAAGTTGAGATTTAAAAAATCCTTTTCTGCACGACTAACGACTACTTTAAATCGATTCGATACTGTGCTTATTAAGGAAGGTATGAATTTTTTTTGTTTTCGAAACACCATTTTTTGCACCCCCTGGGCTGGTGGTCGGTGATATCAAAAAACTTTAAATGAATTCGATATTTTTTTCGAAAAAGCCTCCCCACCATCACCACTCCAATCGTCCAACTAGCGTAAGGTATTACTTTAGAGGATAAATGAAGATGATATGTATGAATGGGAATGAAGTGTAGTCTTGTACAATCTTAGGTCCACCACTCCTAAAAAGTGTTTAATTGAAAACCGACCACCAAAGGAACACTGGTATCCACGATCTAGTTTTCAAATCCGTATAAAAGTAATCTTTATTAGGATTGAACCTTAGAACTTACGAATTCGAAATCAACCGATTTGCGATGTCGCGTTACGGGCTTACTTCAATGGTCCGGTTTTTCCTGTTATCGAACTCGACCGAGATTTTGGGTCGTTATATTTTATGTATCAATTTGAAAGTGATTGGCGCAAAATTACTAGTGACTGGTGATTTAATTATTAGTAATTATAGTGATTGCCGCAGCAGTTATTTTTGTCCACAAGAAAGTGATATATATATATATATATATATATATATATGGTACCCATTACAATAGCTAGTTTTCTTATAAAATTACGTAAAAACAGAACAGATTTTTTAAAATAAACACATTTTCAAAAAAAGTTCAAATAATATTTTAACGGTTAGGTTTAAATTAAAAATATATGGAGCAATAAAGATACGCAAAACTATCTTTGTAAGATCTTTATATTTTAAAGGGCGGTGTGTCAAAATAAACGTAGTTTAGTCTCTTAATAAAATACCTTTGTTTTTACTTTAACAAATCAAAGAAGTTTATCGTAATAAAACGTGCCGAGCTGGATATTGTTTATTACCCAATCAATATTTAAAAAAAAATTATTTCATTCGAAAATCGTATTTAATTTACTACTTATCGTGTAAAAAATATTTTATGAAATTAATTTTTTTATTCGTAAATAACGAATAAAAAACCTTCTATCGTCAGATGAAGGAAATAGATCTAAATTTAAACTTCCAAAAAAGCGCCTTAGAATCCGATGGAAAAGTTTTATCTATTTTTAATATTAGTTACGATCCGGCGAACGACTTACTATTTTTTATTTTAATCTCTAATACAGAATTTTCTATTCCTTTAAAATAATTATTTTCGATTGTAGATAAAGCGATGTTATCTTCGAAGAGAGTTAACAATGAATATTTTAAGATTTTCAGGATGCTCATCGATAAATAATAATAATAACAAATAGGAAGGGACCGATCTTAATTCTCCTTAGCACCTGTTATTTTATTTATTGAAATCAAAGAACCTGTATTTTATACGGGTATTTTTATTATAAAATGAAATTTCTCCTGATTGTTTTGTACAATTAGTTATTAAGAATTGAAAAATCTATATTTAAATAATTTTATATCGATAGGAAAACTAATTTTTTTTTTAATCGATGTTTTAAATTAGGGATATTTAATGCCTTAATTTTTTTTTTTTATATTGAAAATAATCATAAAACAACTGATGACATGAAAATGACGGTTGTAAATTTAAGTGAAAATCGTGTTGATGTTTTGTCGTTCGGTAGTAAAGGGTTACAAATATTATAAATGTATACACGAACAAGTGCACGGATTATAAAAAAAGAATGAATATGTTTGAATGAATGAACATTTTTATTATTTTATTTTCAATTGCGGTACGAGTAACGGGGTTAAGTTTTTTTTAATTTTTATTACGGTTTATTAACAGTGACAGTTACAGCAAGCTGTCTATTTTTAATGCATTTCATGAGAAGATTAAACGATTGTTGTATTTTTATGTAAACTTGGAGTTTTTTTTTTTCTATTATTGTAAATAACAAAAAATAAAAAAAGTATATTTTAATTTAATCCCAGTGTTAAAATATTCTGAACGTTTTTTTTTTTCATTATCGCTAATATAAGAACAGTAGTACTATTGTATTATCGATATTTTTATCACCGTTTTGTATTATCTTGTAATATTCGTCTATTTTATACTTGTTTATATAGAAATTTATAGTTTAGGTCATTAATTTTTGTAAAAAATTATCGCTCATGAAAAATATAAAATTAATAAACAACCTGAGGATATTTTTTCTTTCGCTTTTTTCATTTTATAAACAGGTTATTTTTTATACTTTAGAAATATACGTTAAAATTGTAAATTATTCAGAAAGTAAAAAAAGTTCACAATATAAAGTTTTTAGTGTAGTTCTTCCCTAAGAATTTCATTTTTAATAAAACTCATCGTTATTAAATATATTTATTACGCTTATGTATTTATCCGTCTGATATTGTCATTTTTTAGCGGTTCTACAAGGATATTGAGAGATAGCATGCGTAAAAAGTTTTTATAAATAAGATTTATTACTCTTAAATAATTTATAATACAAAAATTTATAATATATTTATATTTTATTTATAATATAAAAATTATAATTAAAATACAAAATTAATTTAATAGCGGTTTGATTATAAATGTAAAATACAGTTCCGATCTTCTAATAAACTTAATAATAGATAATATTGAGTTTAGATAACGATATGAAAATGTATACGATTCTTAAAATACGATTCACTTTCTACAAGTGTTATTTACTTTTACCGTTTACGTTTACTGTGTCACTTTTTTCGCACGCCACACCGTACTATCGTCCGCTGATTTCCAGTAGTGTTTATTTATATCCCCGGATTTGCAGTACCGGCATCTGACCTGTCTTTCTGATTGTTCAAGCGTAATAAGTTTCGTTGTTCTTCGTACCTTCTACGCTTTTATATAAGTTCTTTCTAGAAAAACTGTCTTTTTCATCGGTTTTAGTTTCCTTTTTCTTTATTTTCTCTCTTTCTTTCTGGAAGCTTCTCTACCCGTTACAGTATCATCTTTCAGGGCTTCTCAAAAAGTTGGAGCGAGTTCTCGAATTACAAAAATGGGGATTCGGTTTCTATAAGTATGAATAGTGTGGAACGATATTTAGAAAATTTAAAAATCTATCCTTGCGTTTATATTTATGTATGTGCAATCTTCTTTAAAAAGAACAATCAATTATAAACAGAACAGAACAGAACAGATAGAGGCGGATTCCTATAATGCAACGTAATACTTCTGTTTACGAGAAAGGGCTTCACTTGGCAATTTTTAATACACTATTATTTAATGATTTAAAAAATCTTCCAACAAATTTATTAAAAATACGATTTTATTTTACCGAAAATTGTTGACGAATTAAAAATAAATACTAATTAAAAAAAAATTAATTGTTTTTTGCATCCTGTAATATATAATAAAATAACATGTGTGTTGAAATTGAAGTAATTTTTATGAACTTCGTCTGAATTATTTTGTAGGTTTTTTTTTGTATTTAATCTGTTCACGTAGGGTGCCCGGGGTAAAGGTATCGAAAAGTAATGACTTAGAATTAGAAAACCAGTCGTCGTAATCTCTTAAACGTAGACGCAGTCAACAGGAAATGTTTCCAAGATTTGTTCTATTTACTCTCAAGATCAACGGAATACGCATACGCACGGAAGCCGATTCACAATGCAATTATTTTCAGTAATAGTCGGTCGAGGTATGGACCCCGCAACAGAAGGTTCAGGGCGCGCTTTGGTTAGCGAAGTTTCAGTCCGTTACGCGCGTTGTTGATCCTCTATATTCAAGTCTATTCGTCGGTGGAATACGACTTTATGAGACTGGAAACTTGGTTTCACAACGGTTTCGGTTAATGACGAGACTGTGGAATAGTGTACGCGATGCAATCACTGCCAGTCCTGAAAAGTCAATTAGGCTGGCTAGTTACGAACTGGCAATTCCTCGTTCCACTGTTCGCGATATTGTTTTATTCTCTGTTTTAATAAACTCATCTTTCACCATTTCGATCAAATTTAAATTCTGTGCAAGTTTGGTTTACAAATTTTACGGGTTCATTACCCATTTAACAAAGTTATTGTACGTAAAAAAAAAAAAAAAAATGGGTTTTAAGTTTATTGGTTTCATCCCAGATGCAGATACGGTTCTGGGATCTTATTTTATTCGACTTTTCAGGACAAAACCTATATAAAATGACTGATTCTGCCCCTTAATTAAGTTCTAAAACTTTCAGTTCGATCTCACTTCAACGGGATAGTCGAAATCCGAGCGAAATGTTTCACTAGCCGTAACTAGCAAACGAAGAATTTTATAACGTATACTTTTATGAATTTTTTCCGTTATTTTCACAAGTAGGCTGTGAAAATCCTGGAAAAACTACTAAATACTATATATATATATATATTGTATTACATTATACAAAGAAATACTTAACTTCCCCTATTTAATTCAGTATTGATGTACAGAAACACAGCTATCTGTATATTTTTATTTCCATATTAACTTTTAACTTCCATATTATTGGAATTAATCATATTAATTTTCCCATCTAGATAGCGTTATAGTCTAGAAGATAAAAGTATTGTAACTGGTCGGAATTGGGTTTATGCGGTTTTCACCCGATCTTGACATTCTGACACCTAAGGAACCAAAAAAATCGGTTGGAAATTTTCCGGATGTTAATGTTCATATGTACGCGCGCGCGTACATATGAACACGTGTGTGTGTTCAGTGATGGCCTTAGTATTACTTATATGGACAACGTAATCAATAATATTATCATATCTGTCGCACCTTCCATTTCATTGTAACTATCCCCCGATAATATCTCCAGAACTACTAGACCGAGTTTGACAAACTTTGTCAGATTACTTCTACATTTGGGGCATTGATGCCATTCAATTTTCAACCTAAAAGGTCGAGGAGGTGAGGCTGTAGTGCAAGGTTTACACTCAGTATCTGGAAATTTCGCCTAATTAAGGTCATATTTTTCTTAGGCACATTGGTTAACGATTAAAAAATAACAATATTTGCAAAAGATTTTTTGAAAAATCGCACCCTTACCCCCAGAAATGCTGCTACGGTCGTATGGTATGCAGTGATGATGACACAGGTGAGCGGTAGAATTAAATGAATAAAATTTAAAGAGTTAAAAAGTAACTCGGTCCGTCCGGGTCTTCAACTCGATCGCTCGGTTGAACAGGTATCTGGTGTCCTAAGCCTCGCGGCTATGTCAGTCTGCGAAATTTTTTCTATGTAAGTGGTGAAAATACATTAATTTAATTAGTACCGCCGTCGCCGCTAGTAACGCCACACCAGCACGAATTTTATACGGTATGCGCGCGCGATTTAGTTAGAATCACTAAATTAAATAACAAAAAAAAAAATTATATTTAAATAAAATGATAAATATTTTAAATTTATGCCAGGAGCCGTTTGACGTGAAAGTGCTACAACTCTGTTTTCAGTTTTTTTTAATTATTTTATTTTTCCGGCTATAGCGATGTGTGTACTGTTCTAGCAGAGTAGCTGCTGTAACGGGAAAATATATTAATCAATAAGAAAAATTGGTCTTTTTATAAGTTTTGGGCCTTAAGCAAAGACTTAAAAATAATTTTTTAACAAAAAATCAATCAGGTCAAATAAATTGTAAATAATTTGCGATCTTTTTTTTATTCCAATGCTCCAAAGTTCAAAAAATCTTATTTTGTCAGACGGACGTTTACGCTTATGTACTTTGTATGTATGTAGGCTTACAACTCTGGACCCCGTTGACCGGTTCTATTCAAACTTTGTGGACAGGAGGAAGGAATGTATTAAATTTTTGAAAAAATTGCAAAAGCGTGGAGGTATTTTGGCCGAAATAAAATTTCAAATCTTTTCTGTGGCGCTTTGGCAAAAAATCTTTCTCATAAATGTTAAGTTTTTCATCAAGATTACTAATTAGCAAAAATTTGTATTTAATATTTATCGCTTCCTCAAAAACGATTTTACATATCTTTCTTTTTAGCTGCAACTTGCTTCAGAAAAGGAGTTGATGGGAGTTTGTTGCATTTATTTTCTACATCGATAGGCCTTCAAAACATTACATAAACATTTTATCCGTTCCGATCCGATGATCTGCGGTAACAGAACGTAAAAAATTATTTTGATCGCCTTACTCTAGGATTTCTTGAAAAAATTAATTAGCAAAAAATTTCCGCTCCTTCCTAGAAAATTATAAGTTTCTTTATTTTGAACTACCATTGGTATCTTTGGATTTAAAAAAAAATTTTACTACCTTTTTTTTTTTAATTTATTATCTCCATTCATGGATTATTTTCTTAAAAATTAATTCTACTCGAATGTTTGCTCTTGCGTACGGGAGCCCTCAAAATCAAAAATTTTTTTCTAAATTTCAAGAATTTAATGGTCCAAAACTTATTATGTTAAACGATAGTCTCTAAAATAACTTAATCCCTTCTCATGACAGTGAAGCTCCCCAAATTAAAAAAAAAAAAAAATCGATTTCTTTTTTTAATATCGATGTTAATTTATTAAAATCAATTTTAGTAAATATTTTAAAAGTTTAAAATATTCCGTAACTTATTATCGGTTTACGCTACAGCGTTCCCTATCTTTCGTATGACTGACGCGTGTAAAGCGTCAGAGGTAAACTGACATCGTGTTGCAAGAGTTCCTTTCTCTTACAATCTTTGATGTTTTCTGAAGAGCTGATCTATACGGTGAACAGAGTAAGGTTGTACGTTTTAACGTATGACTATCGGCTCCTTTCAGTGTGCTCGGTCGGCATGCTGACGTAAAACAGATATCTGGCTCGATGAAGAAGGCAGCGGGAATCCACTTTACCGATTACTTTTTTTAGTAATCCATTAGCTCTGTACGCTACAAAGACAGTGTAATGTATTTTAACAAAGATTGTGTAATTTCTGTGCTATGGCCTAAGTTAGATTTCGTTTTCGATCATCAGAAATAATGTCTTTTTCTAAATATTTTATGTTTTACGTATTGAGGTCCCTGAATAACTCCATATAAAAAATTCTGTACATATGAATCCGTTAACTTACAGTATATGAAGCGAGCAAGTATGTAAGATCTAAAATACGATAACGCTCTTCGGTACGTTAGCTGGTTTATTTAAACAATTATATTATTGAACAAAAATCGGTCGAAGGATTGCTATAATGCGAAGGGCGTTGGATACAATAAAAATTCTACTCTTTCTTAATTTTTACTTTTACGTTTCTTTGATTTTTGCGAAAATACTTTAAGTATCAGAATTACAAAAAGCCGTATGTCATTACCGTATATAAAATACTAAACGATGTAAAATCTCATAAAAAAAACCCTAAACCGATCCAATTTGGAATTTGAGATTTATAAATTTTGATTTTTAAAGATTCTTAACTTTTTCTATACAAAGGGTACAGGTTCGAATAAAAGGAAGCGCGAAAGATGGAATAGGAGTTAGACAGGAATGGTGTACGTCACCGATCCTTTTTAACATTTATGGAGAACCGACTAACTGAGGAAGCTTTGGAAGTCTTAGAGGATTATGATTATGTATGACTATGACCTTCTTAAGACGATTAAGTATGCGGATGACCGAGTAGTAAACGGCTACAACTGAAGAGAAGCTACAACAAATGACGGATGGAATAAGCTAGGACGAAAATTCCGGAATGACAATTAACGCTGATAAATCCAAAGTAATGAGAATTTGGAGAGAATACGATGCAGCAAAGATTACTGTGGAGGAAAAACAATCTGAACAAGTCCGTAATTTCAAATAATTTGGAAGCACAATAAAATCTGATGGAAGTTGCGCTGAGTAAATCGTACAATCGCAAGTCGCTGAGGAACAGAAGCAGAACTGCTACCGGTAAAGTAGCTTTCAGTAAGGTTAGAAATCTGCTTACAACAAAAAGTATACCTATCGATTTGAGAAAGAGGTTTGCAAGACGGTTTGTTAGCTTTTCTATTGTACGGTACAGAAACATGTACAATGAAGAAAAGAGAAACTCTGTATCTGGGAGGGAAAATGCAAGGTATGAACCGGCGAGGAAGAATAACTAACGATCAGATCTTGACAAGTATAGATGGAAGTGGAAGTACGTTTAGACAACACAAAGAAAAAAAGCTAATCGGGTAGCTGCATTTTAAGACATAACTATTCAAAAAGTAATAATTGAAGAAAAGATTGCGAATGTGAGAGGGGAGAGGAAGAAGAAGGTTAGGAATTTTGGATGATTTGAAAGGGAGACATGAATACTATAATTTAAAAGAAAAAGAACGGGGCAGACCATCGTGGAGAATGCTGTTTCTTGATACCTATCAACTTACAGTTCCCCTAAAGAAAAATAATTTTTCCTCTTCAATTTAAAATCTCAAAATATAAATTAAAAAATAACCGCCTATATGTACTGCGTAGTGTATCTTATGCACATCTACACACAGACACTAGTGCGCGCGCGAGAGAGTGAGGGGACGAGAGAGAGGGGGAGAATATATTTAATGAATGTACGTAAATAAAACATAACAATTTTGGATAACGCCATCCTTCATATCCTCGTTTTCTCCCTAAAGTTTATTAAGATTCGTTCTTAACATTGGATTTTAATAAAAAAAATACACGCTTTATTTTTTTTTAAATTTTCGCCAAATTACTTTTATAATGAAAAAAAGAAAATGGAATCGCACAAAAATGTCATTTCAAGGAATTGTAAATTTTTTTTAATGAACTTCAATTACCAGTGCCGTGTTACTTCACTCACCCTCCTTACTCTCGCTTTCATTCTACTTTTCTTTGTCTTTCTTTCACTCCCTCACTCTGTCTTTCTCCCTCTCCTGACTCTTCCCCATACACAAACATACACCTGAATTTTTAAAAGGAGTTCATTAATGTTGTACGTAAATAAAAAAATCTATTATTTTGATTAAATAAAGGAGAACGGTATTTAAATAACCTGGTAACAAATAAAATATTTTAAATAACTAGTAATATTTATTTTATTTTTAAATCCCAACACGTAAAACAGAAAGAAAAACAGCCTTTGTACGAAATGAAATACCTATTCTATTTATAAAATAATTTTGATTTCACTTCATGAAGATTTATTCGGAGTACATGTTATCGATTAACCTGGTAAAAGAACCTCCAATCAATATTTTGAAAATAATGCTTATATTACTCTTTCAAGATTTGTTAAAAATGTTTCTTTTCTCGGTTTCAGCTGTATTGTTATTGCAACAGCATAGCTATAAAGTTCGGTCGGCCAAAATTTTGCGTGTCGGAGTTTATGCAGACGATACTAAAATCCCCTTAGTGATAATATACGAAATGAAAAATTATAGAAATTTTTGGAAGATGTATTATGCGCGCTTACACGCGTCGGCCTGTATTTCCATTAATATCTATTGAATATCGGGCCGGTTCGACATAAATTCTTCGAAAACGGCTCAAAAAAGCTCTGAACACATGCCGTTTATGGCAATCGATTTTTCAAAAAATTAAAAAAAGGTGGGACGCAGATTTGGGATCGTCCTAGTTAAAGATTTTATTAAGGTAGCTTGAAACTATTGTCATTTTTTTGTTTCTAAAGGAATGGAAATATATCGTGGTATATCTTCATGCCACTTGTTATAAAATCGTTAATCGGTAATGCTGCGCTGGCGTCGAGTTAAGAAACCCTGATCGCCTGAGAGATCGTTAGCGGAATCTAATTCTTGGAAACGGTTTTACGTCGGCTATTCTTGTCTATAGGCTTGTTTCTTTTAAAAAGTCTATGTTCAGTACCATATACGTTTCTTAGCTTCATTTTTTTTTGTATGTTGACGCGTTTCGGAATAACTCCATTGTCTTAACTTATTGAAACGCATCAATATATAATAAAAGAATGTAGCTGAAAAAGACAACCGGTACACGAAATTATCTTAATAAAAATAACTTTTAAAAAGCGTTCATTCATCTGCACAGTATTCAAAATACTGTGTAAATAAATTATACGTACCTTTATAATCTATGTTTAAAGGAAAATGTTTTGTTCAGTCCTTTACACAACATTAAAGTTTACTATCGATCCTTATAATATTTTTAAGAGTTATATTTTGATCGGCGATTTAAACGTCAATCGATAAATTATTGAAGTACTAATTATTGATCTTCTTGACGAATCGAACACAGATGTATATATCAACGAGGAAGAACATAGATTGTTGATAAATTGCCAGTATTTGCTAGGGATTGAACTTCAAACCGTTTTAAATTAGAAGCCAGATAGATGGTGACCATACTACGTGAACGACTGGGGGGACGGGCGGTTGTATGTTTGTTATTTTGTCGGTGTGTGGTTGTTTGCAGTGGTAATTCTCAATCAGTGTCGACAGCTAATTACAGTGGTTGTGCACGCACGCGCGCACACACGCACGCACACACTCACGCACGGAGAGAGAGAGAGAGAGAGAGAGAGAGAGAGAGAGAGAGAGAGAGAGAGAGAGAGACCCCCCTACAGATTCCCTCTCAGTTTGGGTCGTATTTGTCCTTGGAAAATGTGTGTGTGTGGTTAATTAATTAAGTCAGTCACTAGAGTGAAGTGTCACACACACACTATTAACACATTTATATAGTAAATGTCAACAACTACAACCAGATTTTGTGAATGGACAACATTGGCAAAACACAAAATTAGCAGTAATTAATTAATAACTATCTATATATTTAAATTTGGTAAATACACATCGTAAATAAAGAACAAACAGTTTGATGAACCGATTCATCGGATAGGTGTAATGTGGCGGTCTTTTATTTATTAATTAATTAAGACGCGGTACACACAGAAATGTGTGCACCGATGACGACAGTTAATTGTAAAACGATCGATGGTGAATATTATTTGTTCACGGACGTTTATATTCTTTCCGACAGTAATCTACGAATTATTTTGAAAAAAACTTGATAGGAAATGCGTTCAGTTATAGGAAGGAATGCTTCTTAAATTTTCGGTAGAAGTTTAAGTTATTCAAAGGCAAAATTTATCGATTTTTGGCCGCCATATTTAAACGGTTTGTTCTGGTCCTTTTATCGATTTATAATTTTTTTTTTTATAATTTAGCGTCTTCTGTACCTAAGTTTGCTCATATTTAATATTAGTTAATTAAAATAACGCCGGGTATACAGATTTATGTGGATCTTGACTTCGAAATTCGCTGATTTCTAGATTTCCATTGCGTTATTATTTAATAGTTGTAAAGATGTGTGTAATTGCTTCAGTGTTTAATATAACACCAACGATTATGTAAGGTTGTAGAACGGTTGTAGATAGACGTTTTACGTATGAACGGAGGACCAACATGTATATATTATGTATAGTAGCTGATGTGATGTAGTCGTTTAAATGAATAAGTACTATTTCTTGGTTAAAAGATAATTTATTGTCATAAATTGTAGTATATGCGTTAATGACGTTGAAGGTATAATAGTATAACATAGTATAATCTTGAGTAGCGTGAAATAAAATGAATATTTTATTTATGAGTGATATGTTGCAACCAACTTGGATGAAGTACTACGAGCTACTGGCTTGAAATATTGCTTTCTATTGACCGAGCGTCTGGAATTGTACAGCCTTCTGCCGGTCTCTTTTCTGTCACTGAATATGACCCAAATCGAATATCAAAAACGAACTCGACCATCTCGGTGTTTATCTTCAACGTTCTCAACGCATCGAACGTAACATAAAAAACGTAATATATCATATAAATTTGATACATACAAGAACGTAATATACTATATAATATTTTATATATACAAGAACAGTACACATATCCAAATATTTTACTATTTTTTGGAAAAAAAATTATTTTATTTGTAAAGTTTATTTTACGTACTCTTTGTTTAGCTTTGCCGAATCGTTTCTTGAAACTCCGAGCATAACTCGGAGGTTTACATTTACGACTGTTTCATTGTTAATTGTAGCCGTTTGAGGCCGTACTTTATCTTTATCTGTTTAGCCTCCGGAACCACCGTAAGGTATTACTTCAGAGGATGAATGAGGATGATGTTTATGAATGTG
>JAAAKQ030066133.1:0-34464 GCA_010016005.3 Zanna intricata | reverse complement strand
CTTGCAGAAGCAAATTAAGTTGCTACCGGTAGCAGGAATCGCAAGTACAGTACGGGGCCAGAGGCCGAGAAGCGATCTTATATAGCAAAATTACTTTTGCTATAGTCAATGTAAGTCTATTATAAAGATCTATATTCTGTACAATTATTACTAAGATTACTTTTTGTTTAATCTATAATTAATATTAGCACATATTTTCCGGTGCTGACAACTATTCTTTTTTCCATAAAAATTTTGTCTTAATTTGTAGTTTTACTATCAGCATAAAATTCTGTTGTATCATCTATTAATCATCTATTAATTTAATAATTACCTCTCTTTACTTTTCTTTCTATCTCATTTAATTATGTATGTTTTACTTTTTTTTCAACTAATTCTTTTAAAGTTCAACTTTGCCGAAGCAGCAATACAGCACCAGATTTTACATTATTATTATAGCTGACATTTTTATGATTTTAATATCTTTTCTTTTTGTACAAAATCCACATCTTGTACCTAAAATCCCCCCTCATCTCCATCCCTCCCACTCATAAGGGGGTTAAAAACCCGGTTAAAATCTCATTTTTTCTATTGTCAGATTAGCAAAAGAAAGTTTTTTCTAATTTTAATGCGTATCGACTTTTTTTTGCTTCATTTTTAATAATACAGTTACGACATTCGTCACTTATTTTTTTTTTCTATTTATATTTCTCGATCAAAAGTTTTTATTTCTCTTGTTTACATAAAGTGATAAGTTCTAGTATTTATTTATTCGATTTCAAGCTATTAAATTCATTTTCCTCCATTTAGTTAATTTTCCATTTATAGGTTCGTCTCTTTTTCATACTCTTCTCTCGCTATTTCTCTCTTAACCTCATCTTCTTAACCATAATTTGCCACCTGAGACTTGCTTAAAATACAAATTGTATCTATGTTTTAAGAGCGAGTTAATTACAATATATTACATTGAAGCAATGTTTCGCCCTTTTAAGCATTTATACATATTATTTTCTCATTTTAAATTCAGCAGTTTAAATAGTTGAAGTAGTGGTTGTTTAAATTACAACCGTAAGTCTAATGAATTAGCATTGTAACGTACTAACATATGGTATAATCAGCTACATGTTTCCATACCATATTAATTAGGTCTACATCATTTAACACTCTTTAGATTTAGTTTAAAACGAGTATCTTATTTCATTTATATTTAATAAGATCATTTTTTACAATTAAAATTTATCATGTCATTTTTTTCTCGTAAGTAGAAAATGATTTAAACCGTTTACGAAAAAAATTTAAATCTATAACATGATTGCTATTTCAATTGCTACACTGTAGATTCTAAACTCTTTATACGTATATAAAATCAGAAAACAGAAGATTATAACATTTGCTGATGATAACTTTTTATGCTAAGTTTGAAAGCTAGTTAAAAAACTACTGAACGAAATTCACTTATTGCTAGAAGATAAATCCGTTGTGAAAATAAATAAAAATTAAACAAAAATATTAAAATTCAATGATTTTGTGTTAAATATGAAAACAGAATTATTAATAACAAAAATACAAGTTTTTTTTAATTTTCTGATTTTTCATAAAATTTATGTATAAAAAAAGAGATGAGTACAGCGTGGATAATATGTAGAAATTAAACAAAAAATTACTTTAGTAGATTTTAAATTTTATAAGTACACAAAACGTTTTTAGTTTTTTTTTACAGTTGGAGAACGTTGAAAATTAGAGATAGGTTGAATTTCATCAGTTGTCATTAAACGCTTACATGCCACTCCAGACACGTAACCTGCAGTACACTTCATGTTAACTGTAAAAAATGGACAATAAAAACATTATGTATATTGCTCTAGATCACCGGTTATCGAACTTTTTTTACGTACCACTCATGTGAATTATAGATCAGTAGTTTATCACAAAACTATTAAATATGTAATATGTCTAAGGGATAGCGGTAGAGTTATATCTCAGTAGTAGAGTAATAAAAATATAGTTATACGGTAATATTAATGACTAACTTTAAACCTAACGAGCAGTATATTTTGTTGTTTGAAAAAACAAATATTTTAAAATTATAATTTTAAAATATTTGTGCATTGATATCAGTGCTGGAATTATCGAAAGTTAAAAAAACAGTTGGTTTTTTTTCTCTTAGACTTTTTACATCAATTTTTTCAAATTTAAATTCTCTATATAGTTTGAAAATAAAATTTACGCGTTTACTAGTCATTTCACAAAGTTATTGTACGTGAAATCTAAAAAATGTTGTTTTCATCGTAGAATTTTTCGTTTTTCGTTGTATGTCATGAAAACTATAGTTCTCAAATCTGTTTTATTCGATTTTTTAGTCAAAAAATATAAGAAACTATCAATTTTGCCCATTATATAACGCAAAAAAATTTCATTATTAAGTAATTTCATTGGGAGAACCGAAATCAGAGCGAAAACTTTCGTTAACATTCGATATTCGATAGCAAAGCTTTTTCGTACTAAATGTTTTTGAAATTTTTGCCGTTTTATGCTACCGCTATTGAATCAATCTTTATGAGATCTGGTAAAATTGTGATAGGAATTTATGTTTTTAATTCTGATCATGTATTTGTAAGCAAAGACGTGACGAGAAACTTAAAATCCAATTAGTGGGTCCTCTCTCTTTATCTGTTTAGCTTCCGGAACCACCGTAAGGTATTACTTCAGAGCATGAATGAGGATGACGTGTATGAATGTGAATGAAGTGTAGTCTTGTACAATCTCAGATCGACCACTCCTGAGAATTGTGGTTAATTGAAACCCAACCACCAAAGAAAAAATTAGTGGGTCCTCTACTAATAAACTTTTCTCTGAAAAAAAAAATTACAATATACTGATAATTTTTATAAATTGAACACCTTTTAATTTTTATTTATTAGTATTATTCTCATAAGCTTAAGTTTAATTAACACCGGCGGTTCCAGGGGAGCAGAGCTTCCTGGCTAAACATCTCCTACCCGCGACGGGAAACTCAAGTAATCATACAATGCGGGCTAAGCCATGACAATACAAAGAACTCTTTAAATCAATTATTAACATATCGTTTAGTAATAATCTAGAAAAAAAACCATGTTATTTTTCTCATTTTTACTTTATTTTATTCCGAAACCTTAAATAAAAAAAAAAAAGTAATTAAAAAGAATTACGTTAAAATGTAATCTTTTGTTTTAAAATTTAACGTTGTTTCTTTATAAGTTCAGTCACGTTACGCCAAATTACAATCTTTTGTATCTCTCCCCGCAAGTATTGCATCATATGGAATTTGCAATTTTACCTCTATAAATAAAAATATATTTATTTATAAATTTGAAATAATTACTGAAAAGATATACAGACGTTAATGAATAAATAAATTCATTTAAAAACGTTCAATCAACTGCGTCAACCAACACTGTTAACAACTTGTCATAGTTCCTTATGAATTTCAGTCTCTCTCCAATGATAAAAATCTTGCCCAGTTCCGCCCAAAAGACGGGGTTTGGTATTTTATTTTGTTTTTTATTTTCGAACTTGTGGCATCATAACGAACCACGCTTCTGACTTGGTCCGTTCAAATGTTTTCGACTTTAAATTTAACTCAAGAATGACTCAAACAAATTCTTCAACAAATTTTCACATGCACAACTTAAGAATCACTACTACAAATCATAGTTAAATTTTAGTAATTGATCTAATAATTTTTAAGATTTTTGATTCGCAAAATTTTATGCATAGGCCTATAAATAAATATATATATCCCAATTTAAGTGAATGATATTTTCGTATCCCTAATATCTCAAAACGCAAAAAAGATAATTTTCATCCCGCCTTCCCAATATGCGACCAAAAGTAATACCGTACCTTTCTTCAAAAAGTCAGTAAAAATATTAGAAATTACTTTAAAAAAATATTTTAAACCCCTCTGAGAGAACTTATCGCCATATTTATGCTTTCACTAATAATACTTAATTTATTCCCAACATACTCGTATAGAGACAATTCAGATTCTACACGCGTAATTTAAAATTATATTTCTCATTTTCTTGATATAAAGTTTTTAATTATACTGGTTATATACTTTCATAGGCAGAAATTAAACTTCTTATTACTAATTATTAAAGTTATAAATCTTTATGCTATTTTCTATGTAGAGCCCAAATTCCGACGTGGGATAAGAGTAAGATTAAAAGATACGTTTTTAGAATTTTATTAAAGTAATGGGGGGCTTGGAAATATTATAAATCATAAAAGGTAAGTAAACATCCTTTTTTTGCCTTTTTGGGTAAAAGTTTAATATGAAAATATTAACAGTATATTTTTTTTGTGACTTAAGCGAGCCTTTAAAAATGTAATGTTGAAAGTAAAGTGGCTTAATTTGGTACTAATAAGATTTTATGCAATAAAGCCTCAACACAAGCGTATTCATGTATTAGTTAAGTAGGTTGTCTTTCACTGTAGAAAGAAGCAAAAATATTCATGTGTACGCATGCGTGAGCCCGCCTATGTGAATACATATTAACCTCATCGTATCAGATGCCCCTGAAGCGGTCCCCATTTTACTCTTATTGAGATTGCAATCTTTATCAATTTGATAGCTGCATTTCATTTTAGATCGTTTGTAATCTTTTTTCTTTTCCGGTCTCTCTTCCTTGCACATTGTACTGATTCATCTAGTACTGTTCGATATCCACTCCATATTCTCATTTTGAATATCTTTATTTTTCATTTGTATCTTTTTCTAAATGTACGGTACATATTTTAAATTTCTGTATATATTCTTCTGGTTTTTATATTATATATATATATATATATATATTTAAGCCAATGATAAACATGTGTTATAAATTTCTATATGATCTAAAAATATTAACTCTGCATGACTAATGAAAGAATTACAATCCTACCAAGTAATAACACCAATATCCTAGTAATATGCATATATATTACCTAGAAGCTTTCTTCAGTTTATTAATTTAAAAACATATTTAATTATAAAAAAAATTAAATTTAAAAACGATAAATAAAAAAAAAACATGATTATTTTTAAGAAGAGCGGCGTAGTATGATAAATGTTTCGTCATTTCATAAATTAACGTTTTATGTTTTAAATTATCAAATTCAGTTATTAAAATTTTTCACAATTATTTTTATTTATTGTATTCGTTTTATTGTTGTTAAATTCTAAAGATTCGACATCAACGTGTTTTATGGCTAGCTACATGTGTTATTGCAGCTTTCAATTGGATCCAAATCAATCAGTGGATGGTAAAACAAAATACTTAAAACCCTATGTCCGTATTTTTCTAAAGGTTTTTTTCCTTGGTTATCGTAGCAACCAGTCTGCAGCATAACAGACCGGAAAACAAAAGAAAAGAAACATGCCCTAATTCTGGGAGGGAGAGAGATAAATAGATATAATCCCATAGAACTCAAGCGCGATAGAAAGGCGGAAAACGCTGTGTGACATAAACTTTTTTTGCGGCTACTGTAAACACTGAGTTTAATCATCTTATCACTTACCTCTGGGATATTCTCACATACCGTCTCAAAATTCACCTTAATTTTTGAAGTATTCAGGTGTCTTATTGCTTATTTTCTCGCCCTACTTAATAAAAGGTATTTGGGGGCTACAGTGATATATGAGGTTATTCAAAATAGATATTTCTAAATAAAGAAAATTTTATATACAATAAGTGTGATGTAAAATTTCTTGACAAAGTGAAAAAAAGAAACTGCAATAATTTCATTTGTGTCTAAATGTTCTTGTTAATTTTCATTTATTATTGTAAATAATTACACGAAAACACTCGGTTGTTGGGGTATATTGTTACCGAAAAAAGTATTAAAATGCTTATCACAGCAAGTGCATGCTTGCCTGGTAACAGCCAAGCTTGTATTATACTAGCACGTACGGTACAATAAAATCTTTTTTTATAGTCTGTGATGTAATAACAATAGAATTCATTAGAATAAATTCCTAAGCAAAAAACCATAAAACAGTATGTTGTTTTAATATACGCATTATTATTTTAAAATTTGAATTGCTTATTTAATCATTTGCTTATTTATTCTATACGTAGAAAGTTTTTTTATCGTACATTATTTTAATTATAATGTGTGCAAACTCAGCCGCACCGCACTAGTTAATTATTAATAATAATAGTTTTTTTTTTTTTTTTTTTTTTTTTTTTTGTTTAAGCTCCGGAGCCACAATTTAGTATATCTTCAAAGGGATGAGATGAATGAATTGTAACGTGTGTGAAACATGCCATGTCTGACCGGGATTCGAACCCGAGACCTCCGGATGAAAGGCCGAGACGCTACCACTGGGCCACGGAGGCCGGAAATAATAGTTAATGTTAAATTTTTTAAAAATAAAATATTATTTTCAAATTACGTATTGTTATAAGTGCTATTCAGTTCTACTTTATATAAAATTGAAATAAGCTTAGCTCTACAATGTATACAAAGTGTTTCTAAAATGGTGGGCTGGATACACTTTTTCGGATTCTACTTGTAAAATTAAACAAAAAATATCCTTGGAAAAATGACAATTTCTTCTTCGTTTTCCCCCTCTCCACCATTTTGTTATTTTTGTATAAAAATTTATATTTCAAGGTCGGATTGAGGAGTCACATTAATATTTGATTAGCGTCTTGGTAATACATTTTTGAAATTAGAAAAAAATCAGGACTTAATACCTTCGCAAATTACAAAATGGCGGCCACATTTATTTTTCAATCCGTTATATCTCCGTAAATATTAGTTTTATCAAAATTGATATTATGTTAAAATATTAAGACTTTTATTTTGAACAAAATGACATTTTATTTTTTTAAATCGGTTAACAAATAGTCGAGTTATGAAAGAAAATTGATTTTGTAATCTCATGTCATAATTATTAGGTTAATTATTGTGAGAATATTATTACTTAACTTGATACTAATTTACAATACTAGAATTAAAAATAAATTAAAACAATATTTAATCGAATGGAAAATTAAGTGAAGGAATGAAAACAGACACATAAATCCATCAATTTTCTGCCATAACTCGACTGTTTGTCAACCTATTCTCGATTCTGTAATAATACAGTATATTGTTTAGTATTGGTACAAACTATGAAAAATAATTTAAATTATACTTATTATAATTTACAATTACTATTACATTATATTTAAATGATTCTAGTCCTATTTAGAGTGAACGTTCTTTATTTGGTAATCTAAATGTATATCAGTTGATAAAGTTTGAAACAATAAGGTTTTATAAAAATTAAAAAAAGAAGAAGAAAAACTATTTAGTTTTCCAAATTGTAGAATTTTTTCCGTTAGTTAATTTTTTAATTCAAGGTGTTTCAATCCAGTAAACTTAATGACGATCAGAAATGAATGATGGTAATAGTTGGAAGTTTTACAGATTTATTTATAATTAAATCTATTACAGATAAATTTTCTGTTGTTTTTAAATCAGTGTCATTTATATAGTTTCAAGTATATTTGTAATTATAATATGTATTACAATTATTTTTCTTTTCTTTTGCTTGATGATATCGCTACATAAGATTGAAGGTTGTGCAGAGGATATGGAAATGGAATTCTGTAGCTTATGAAAAGTGTTAATGCCTAGCCCGGGATTCGAACCCGGGACTTCCAGATGCTACCATTCCACTACGGAGACTAAATAATTTTATTTAATTTTTTACCGACTTTTCAATGAAAATTACGGTATTACTTTCGGTCGCATGGTGGGAATGGGGGAGGAAATGAATTTTCTTTTCCTTACAATAAATAAATACTATATGAATATTTTCGAGTACGAAAATATTTTTAGCTTAACTTAGGATTTCCTTATATATAGAGGTCTAATTATAAAATTTTGTGGCTCAAAAACCTCCAAAACTACTTAATCAATTTCATTGAAATTTAGATATGCTGTAGTAGTGAATCTGAAGTTTTGTATTTGAAAATTTGATGAAGACTGGTTCTTTCTTTTTCTGTTTAGCCTCCGGAACTACCGTAAGGTAATACTTCAGAGGATGATATGTATGAATGTGTAGTACAATCTCAGGCCGACCACTACTGAGAAGTGTGATTAATTAAAACCCACCTACCAAAGAACACCGGTACCCACGATCTAGTATTCAAATCCGTTTAAAAATACCTTTACTAGGATTTGAACCTTAGAACTCCCGACTTCGAAATCAGCTGATTTGCGATGTCGCGTTTACTACTAGACCAGCCCGATGGGCTTGATGAAGACTGGTTAAGTTGTTCTTGAGTTACGCTCTCGCAATTAATGTTTGAAAAAATTTCCGCAAGTTATAAGCATGGTTCGTTATGCAATTTGGAACGTTGACCTTGTCTTTATGTACGACATCTATTGTTAGCAATATTACACCAAATGAAAAAAAAAATTAATTAACGAAACGTTGGTTTTCTATTGTAGAATTGCACAAGGTTTTTTTTTTAAATTATTTTAAAAGTTGATTTAATTATTTTAAAAAGCTGATTTAACTCTTATAATGGTTATTTTTTTAATTTCTTTTTTGCCTCTTTCTTTTACAAAAATCAAACTGGTCAAATAAATCGTGTAGTCATTATTTTGTTCATTTTTTTTAGGGTATTTAGGGTTCATTTTTTTCATTGCTTCTGCAGTACACACGCGCGCGCACGCGTGCATACACTTTAAAAATTTGTACGTAATTCATTTAACCTTTACTCTTTATTTGTTTTTTTCTTTCACTTGAAACTGTTGAATGAATTTAACATCCAAGGAAGTTAATTGTTAAGGACTGATTTAAATATTTGTGTTTTTTCTCTTTTCTTTCTTTCATGAAAAAATAATTAATCCTTTGATTGCAGCATATATCTTGCCCATTTATTTACTTGAAATTTAAATTTCTATCATTACATCTTTAGGCATTTACATTTTATAATTTACTATTTATTTTTTTTAAAAATGATTACTCGATTTTTTTTAAAAAAAAAGGACAAACATAAATTGTTTGCTCTTTCATTAAAACATATGAAATGATTTTATAAAGAAATAAAAGCTATTATATGATTTCTTTTTTTGATTTTATTTTAATACTAATAAACTGGATACTTTAATTACTTTTATAATTATTTTTTAAAAAAAAGAAGCTTTTTCTAAATCACAATGTGACAAACACTACTATTCTACTATTTAAGTAGAAATATTAACTTAATATAGTAAATTAAGTACGTTACATGAATGGATACGTTCCACCATAGTTTGGTAACATATCCCTTTCTAATAAATCAAAGAATTTTAATCAAACTTCTAAACCAAAAGAAATAAATTAATGGAAAAATAATATTTCATTGTTGTTTTTGCCACTTTTATAAGCTACATTTTCTTCTTTTTTTATTGTTTCATTTTTGGTTTTATGTCTTCTTAATATTTCAAGATTGCCGTTATAAAAATAATATATATATATGCTAGCTGGTCAGGGCTTGCAAAGTAGGAGCTCTACTTTCCAACTTTCCAGGCGGACCTCGATTGTGTTAGTTAATCTCATGGTTGTTAGAATAATAATAAATAACAGTTGAAGCATGAAAAACTCTCTTTCCGGCAACGTTCCCCTCTTTCTTGATGTAGAAACTCTGATATGCTCCTTATCCCTTTTGGTTCCTGTTTCTATTATCCTAGAATACCCTTTATTTCCAGAAGAAGTCAAGATAGAGAACTGAAAATCAGATATGTTGTAAAACGCATGTTCTGTTATTTTTACGTCGGAAAACGAAATAAAAAACGGCATTAGGTCGTCGTCCAAGTGGAAAAATTTACAGCTTTACCCACAAGGGTGCTAGTCTCGATCTATGACTGAAAAACCTTTCCTGGGATAACACGAATGTTTCCTAAAATTTGAAGCGATCGGTCGATTGGTTCTCGCATGATGCTATTGCAAACGGATTGAACCGCCAGGAACTTTCACATTTATACTTGTGTGCGTGTGTACATAAATCATCATTATATTATATGACAAAAAATGTTTTATTTTTTGAAATAATTTTGACAGTCCGAGTTGTATAATACCGATTAAAACATAATTTAATCGTATACATGCACTAAAAGCCATCGTATAACTCTTTAATACAATGTAAAACGAGTTAGTATTGCCTCTCGTCTCATCAAGATAAATTTTTCGCTTTGTTGAATTATATAATAGTATGAAAGAGCTTCGTGGTTGTAATTTACTCACTGATTATTATTATAGACTCTCGATAATTCCTGTTGAAGAAATTAGGTTAATAACAGCTTATGTTATTTGTTATACGAATTATATAATTTCCTTTTCCTTTACCTTTACCTTTTATCTTTTACTTTATTATTACTATTGTATGATCAAATTTAAATCTACTCTGTTTAAGTCAAAGAGATATATAAAGTAACAAAATAGTGATGATAATTTATATCTTTCTTTCATCCAACGATCTCTATTTTATATGTAACAACATACAAAACTTTCGGTATTCGGATTGACTGTAATAAATAAGTATTAATTTATACGTTATGTCATTGTAGTTAGTTTGGTGGAATTTATTTTTATTTTGTTTTATAACATTTTTTTAAGTTAGTTTTTTGTTTATTAAAAAAAAATGATATTAAACTGTGTATTTTTTTGAAATGCTCGAATGACACAAATAAAAAATAAGTAAGATTAATTGCATAACATATAGAAAGAATTTAAACGTATAGATAAGCGGACTATTTTAAAAAATTTGGTAGCCTAATCGAGACTTTGAATTATTTTACCTATATTTTAATTTATCCTTTTCAGAATTAATTTTTTTATGTAAAAATTTCTTTATTAACTAGTAGCTTAATTTTTAGTGCAAAAGAAACTAAAAGTGATTCAGCATGAATTTTTTATGATTAAACTGATGGAATTTTCCCTGACTTAATGCGAGGGGTACAAGAAAAGAAACACATTCTTAGATTACAAAAAAAGCTGGTCAAGTATTGCATATTTTTCCCGGCTACGCCGGCCAAGTTGTTCAGTACGATTTTCTGCAGTTCTCGTTCGGAGTCTATAATTGAAAAAAATTGTACACATTTCTTGATAACTCTTTTTCAATGTTTACACTTTATAGTCAAGTGTAAACTTTGAAAAATATTTAAACTATAGGGCAGTAGAGCAGAAGAACAAAAAAATTTATTTCAATTAATTTGTAAGAACTGATTTATGAAAAAAATTCTGGATCATTTATCTATGCATTGTAGGTAACAAATCTGTTCAATAAAGTGTTTTCTAAAATGCCTCTTGAAGAAAATCGAAATTTTTTCCATAATTTCCCCCATCCCCTTTACGAATTTTGAAAAATAAATTGTGATCAGTGCTCCATATATAGAAATATTTGACCCAAATTTAAATAAAATTGCTTTGATCAATCCTGAGATGTAAGGTTAACAGTAATGCGACACACGTACATATGTATTTTTGGTCTTATTGAACTAGTTGGACCTTAAAACCTAAAGATTTACAAAAAAAAACTCGATATCCCATTTTTGACATGACACCGTACTTTCCCTGTAATATAGTTATTCTAGCTATATTCGCCGGAAAAGTAAAACAGTTGTGGAAATGTAATGTAATAGAAATTTTCTGTTCAGGAAATTGGCTACATAGAATGGAGTAAATGTTAACGATATACTGAATAAGTGACGTAATCAATAAGAAAACACATACGGATTGAAGATTCAAGCTTTTGGAAAAACTTAAGACTAATCTGTAGAAATAAAAAGTGTAAAAGTTCCGTAGAAATAAAGTAAATGTAATAAATGGTTATTATTTTTTTTTTTTCATTTTCTTGACTCAGTGGACTCAAGTATCAAAGTATATGCAAATACAAATGGTGAAATTTTATTAATCTTTTTTCTTCTCATTTGTTATCAAAAAAAATTCAAAAGTTAACATTACAACAGACATTTTAAGGCTCACGTTCCCACACCAGCACATTGACAATATGAATGTATATATTGTGATTTTTTAAGCACCGGAAGATAAAACTATAAAAATTTATTTAGATAACTTACAGAATCGGTTAGGTCTCATTTCATAAAAAAATATAACAAGTTTGTCACCCAACATTCACTTTGATTTGATTGGCTTTCATTTGTTATGCGGCATACATCCCACCTGAATTCGATTTCATTCCATACTGTAGCCACCAAATCGGGCGTTACTTCTGCAGTTGCGGTTTTAGTTCGAAGTTTTAAAGTGATCAGCCGGAAGAGGTGGTACATTAACCCGATCGAGCATCAAGAAAATCCCGGACTTCTTTGCGGTATAAAATGGTTCCCCGTCTTGTTGGTTGTAATGCCTTCCATTTTGGTCATCAAAAAGAGAAATTATAAAATTTGGAAACATGTACAGATAAATGATACCATTTACGGTTGTCACCTGGAAATAAAGTGCCATACGATCTTTAGGGCCCAAAAAAACATTGCCCTTAGGGCTATCCCGAATGTGTCTTGCTACTCCATATTACGCAGTTATGGGTGTTCACCTTGCCTACCACTGGTGTGAAACGTTGACTCATCACAAAAAAACACATTGCTTGCAATTCTATCCATCATTTCAATACAAAACTGCAGCCGAGCAACCTTGTAATCTTTAATATATTGAACCACGTCTAGTCTGTTAGTTCATGTGCATTCGTTTATGTGACACGCGCCAAACGTCGTTTGTAGAATGCCAGTCTCACGTGGCGCAGGTCAAGTTGATTTATTCCGATTACGTACAAAGCTTTCTCTGAGTTGTTTCACAGCAGCTTCAGGAACGCATTGACATCCTGGTGATTTTGCATGTTTAACAACATGCAAAATCGTATTTACCGTGGGAGGAAGCTCCCACGGTACACTCTATACGAAAATTACGTTCAACAACAGTTTCTGACTGCATATCGTGAAACCAAAACACATAGCAAGCACGTTCCATACCACTAAATGTATCCATTTTTAACAACACTGGTGAGTCAAAAATTTATGTGATTAGCTATGAAATGATATCTCAGCCGAATCTGTAAGTTATCTAAATAGATTTGATGTGCTTTTAAAATCGTTACGTCCTTTTTGAACCCTTTATAATAATTAATCAAATTTAAACGAATAAATATTTAATATATATTTTATTTATACTAATATGTAATCTACTTGTAATTAACTGGATGATTATTTTGCTAATCATTTTATTTTTTGTAACTATGCCCGAATGTCCTGAAAAATCTGAGGCACAGAACAGTCGGAATCTTTAAGAACAATCAAAGCGTACGCTGAGTGACTACGCGACCTGTAGGTGGGTCTTGTCTAGGAAATTTATTTCTGGAAGTAGTAAACGTCGACGTTTTGCGCTAGGTACAAGTAGTGTCGGCCTCCGTGGCACAAATGGTAGGGTCTCTGCCTTTCATTCGGAGGTCCCTGGGGAGAATCCAGGTCAGGCATGCCATTTTCACACGATACAAAATTGTCACCATTTTTTCTCTTCTTCTAAAGCAATACCTAACGGTAGTTCCAGAGACTAAAAAAAAGTAGTAAAAGAACAGTATGTAGAATATGACGTTTTAACGATTATTTGTTAAAAGTGGCGTCATAATATTATTATAAAGATAAAAATCAAAATAGTAAACTTAATAAAGAAACATTGATACCAAGGCAGGAAATTTAGACAGGTGTAAAAGAAAATGCTACGAAAGAAATGATTAACGCAGCTCTAAAATAGCGGTTAATTTTAATTGTAATGGTGACCGAATGGTTTTAGCGATATTGTTTAGAACTGTGACGTAGTTTAGGATTCATTGCTCCATTAACGAATTTCTGAATTTTTGAATTTTTATCTCGTGCTTGTTTGAGTTTTAGTGGTATTTTACGCCCACACTTTGTTAAAAATCTAATAATATTTTAAGCACTGGTAAATGTATAATTACGAAACTGTTAGCCAAAATTTAAATTATAAAACTAATTAAACTTGTTCTGAATAAACTTGGCTGAAAAAGTTCACATTATATTAATGTTTACATTATATTTCTGGATGAATAATTTATTTATTTATTCTCTTTATTCATAAAGCTTAATTCACTGCAGCTCTAGCTGGGCTATTATGGATATACTCCTACTTACCATTTCATCTCTCTTGCTTTCATTTCCTTATTTCTATAAAGTTTACTTATCTCTTCCTCTTTTATATAAAGTTTGGTCTCCTATAAGTTTTGAATGGAATATTACTATATATCTACTATTTTTTTTCTTCTCTCTCGCGCTGTTTCTCTGTCTCATACCTTTTCTGTGTCTTTATATAATAAGTTTGACTGACGGCGTTGGATGTAACTTTAATGAAAAATCAGAAAGGGGGGAACATTTCGAATTCAATATTTTCAGTAAAAACACGAAGATCGTTATAGTTTACTTACTACCTTCAATAGAATTTCTCAATCTCTCTCATCTGTTTCTTTCTATCTTCGTCTTTATGGATTCTTCTCCTTTACTTTATTGTTTATTTTGTCTTTTTTTTTTTTTTTGAAGGCAATGTATTTATGTCGCTCGTTTTCACGTTATTAAAACATTTATTTTTAACTGTAATTCATTTTGCAATATTAAATTCTAAGTTTTAATTGATTTATTTGTAATTTCCTCTCTTTTGTAATTTATTTTAGCGTAAAATTCTTCATCAGTAAATGTATGTGTTTATGATATTTCGTTTATGATTTAATGTAATTATTTACAACAATATTGAACTAAATCATGATGAAATTTAAAGAATTTAGAACACGTGTTATTTTTTAAAATTTAAATAACGGCTTTAATTCGTACGTAGTTCAGTATTTACTCGTTTATATAGATAAATTAAAAGTATTTCCAATACCCGGCAAGAATGCCCTTCTGGGTGTCCTTGTTAAAGGCAGGACATAAAGACCAAGTCCCGGCTTATTGGATAGAGCCCAGTGTAAATAGTCTTTATGGTACTTTATATAGTCTTTTATGGCGAAGCGTTTTCCAAGCATAATCGACGAAAATATTCCGAATTAAGTTTCTGTAGTGGGTAGCAGTCACATTCTGCCATTTAGCACTCCGTCCGTAGCAATAACATACACTTTACCGTAAACGAAAATCATCATTCCCTCCGTTTTTGACTCCATGCGATCACATTTCGTTGGTTTGGGAGTGTTTTTTTTCAAACACTGCTTTGTAACTTCAGTTCACGTTGAGAATTACGTATTCATCTTTCATCAATAAATTGTTCAAGAACTGCTCTCCTAAACTGTAAGCAATTCTCCTGCAATTCCGAGACTCGTTACTTTTTTTGCTCATTCAGTTGGTGTGTCAACCATCGCGCTGCGACCTTTTTTTGTGCAAATGTTTCATTAAGATGCAGTGCATTGTACTTTTTGGTATTCGGGTTTCATTTTAGATTTTTCTCACTGTCATGCGACGATAATTTATCGATTGCCGTGGCAACAATAGCGATACTTATGTTGCCTATAGCAGTTGGTTAGTCAGAGCGTGGCTTATCTGCTGTACTCCTTCTGCCAACCAAAACTTCTTATCACAACACTGTATGGTGCTACGATCTACAGTATCATCATCACACACTTCTCGTAACGACTGATAAATTATTGACATAGTATTGTTCCTTAAAGTTTTGATTCTGATGAATGCAAGTTGCTTGAATTTAGTTATGTGACCCGGGTTAATTTCTGCCTCGTCTTTGAACTGTACAAACATCGTTATCGTTACGGAGTTAATAAATCCCAAACAATTTGTACGGTCTGCTTCCTGACACTTCAGGCTACACTATGTCGATTGATGCGAGTCGTTTTGTGTTTAGCTTTTATGCACAAGCGCGCAGTGCATACATTTTTGGACAACAGCTACTATTTGAATAGAAACTACGATTCTCTTCTACAAGAAATTTATTTTTGATGAACCTAGGGTTCATATAATTACAAAATAAAATAATATATAATTCTAAAAGGTGTTGTTGATAAAAATTTTAGATTTTACTTTGCTCTTTTTTAAACTTTTTTATAATTTAAACGCTTAACGATGCATTGCAATGCATTTCAGCAAACTATTCATTAGAAAAAAAAAAAAATCATTTGTATAATTTTATAAATATTTTTTGTAGTTTTTTCCTTCGAAACAGTTTGTACGGGAAGATTTACACAGTTTTACACTAACATAACTTCAGAATAAGGATCAATCTTATAAATAAAAGACCTTTTTATTAGGGTGATATACTTTTTCATTCACTTCGTTTATGATCTCTTAAATCTAGAAGGGGTACGCCAATTTTATAATTCAGTATCAAAACATTTACCTCGATAACACATGCGACAATAAGTATACGAAAAATTGTAGAAAACAAAATTGTTGGTAGTATAATATTATATGTGTATTTATTTCTGTCAAGAATGCTGAATTAAATTTTTAAATCAATATCTAAATTAAACTTAATGTTTTTATCCATTTTAATTGTACATTTTCAAACTCGTTTCGCTTTACATGAAGACGTCTTCAGTGTAATAATTTTAAATTTAATAGTATTAATAAGGGGGTTATTTAAATAATTACATAATTATTAATTAAATAAGAAAAAAACAATTTTTCAATTAATTAAAAAACTATTAATAAAATAGTAATTAATAAAAATTAATCAGTGTAATAACTTTAAATTAAAGTTACAAAAATATTTTAAATAATAAAATATTTTTGTAATCGTCAGTTACGAAATATCTCAAGAAAGTAATTTATTGTATTATCTACTATGATTGATGTACATATCTTCAAACACCTTTTTTATTTCTTTAATATATGGTATCTTTATTAATTTATTGTACTTTTGTTGATAACGAATACGCGTATTAACAAATTTTTATTAAAATGGCAAAAAACGTAAGATGTAAAAAAAAATTAATTTAATAATGGTATTTTTAATTTTATTAAATAATTATTTTTCGTTAGGTTTATAAAATTTAATTTGAAATAAGAAGTTTTAATTGAATATGAGTGTGTGTGTGCGCGCGTGCGCGCGGGGATTATCTTTTTGAACACCAAAATGTCAAGTAATTGATATACAGTTACTGTTCTCTTTGTAAGCGATAGTACTCCATTTACCAAAAGGACTTGCTACTCTGTAGTGGATATCATTACACTAAGAGAAAGCTACTTTTAGTGGTGCTCTTTGTTACTCATATTTTACAAGATTCTTAGAAAAAGACCGTAATATCTAGTGTAAAGAAGAATTATATATAAAGTTGTTTGATGGACTTCGGAAAAATATTTTTAACAAATTGTTCTAATAAAAGTATAAATATGTAAATAATCTATTAGAAATAATGTTGAAAATATTTAATAAAAAATAAATTGATTTGAAGATTATTTAATAATCTTAAGTGTGAAAATTAATAGCAATGTTAAATTACATAAATTTTAATGGAATCAATAAAAATTCTTTTGAGTAATAATACATCACCATTTATTTAAAAAAGAACAAGTAATAGAATACGTTTTAAATATAATAATGAATTCTATTTGAAAATTGAGGTTACACTATTTGAAACTGGAGGTAACACAGTTTACTTGTACTATTACTGAAGTTCAGTTCTATTAAGCTTTCTTAAAATTAGTAAATGTAGGGCAACAATATTTTTATGTGTTCTTTTGTTCAGTCATGCGTAATGTTTCATTAATTTTAATAAAATATTGTTTTTTTTTTTAAATAGGAAAAATTTATTTTTGTAATTAAAAATTGTAATATTATTATTATTTTTAAGAAAACAATTTACTATTAATTGACATCGGCACGCTCGATAATCGATATGTATTCAACTGTGTCAATCAATAAAGCTATACTTTTTATTGAAAATTCAATAAAATAAGATCCTACTGTTTAGTGTTATTATAATTCGAGCATTAAATTATTCTTTTTTATTAAAATATTTTTCTATTTTATTAAATAATGTGTAAAGCTATTTTGTCGTTTGAATGACGTCGGGTATACACAAATTTTATCTTCGTATTTTCTTAATTGTAAGGCAGAATGTTTTGTCATGCCTCACTAATCAACCGACAAGTCCACACTCCTGTTGTTGAGAGGTTCCAACGCTCTTGCCATCTCTCGAGGAGAGGGTCATATGCTTCTTGTTTATTAATGCCCACGTATGTCTCACACCATTGTTTTTCTAGTAGTTCGATAGGTTTGAATACACGCCAGGACGAAGATTGCCTCCGCAGAAACTGTTCTGTACACAGAACACACACGTAGCGCCATACCCCTCTGGACGCTTTCTAACCGGCGTCTATTACTCGCCGCGTTCATTGGTTTCTGCCAGATGGGGATCCCATAGAGGAGGATTGAAGCGATGACGTGCGAATAAATCCTACGCATAGATGATTTAGGGCCTCCAAAATTGGCGAGCACCCTGCTTAGGGCTCTAGCAGTCCACTCAGCCCGTATAGTGACTTAATCGACCTCGTTCAATCCAGAAGCCCAGGTACTTCCCCCCCATTCTCGGAGGAAGTGATTCTCGAGGATCACGACGTGCCCGTTGATCATGAGACGGATAGGTGCCAGCCGCCTTCTCCTGGCCAGAACGACCGCGTAGTGGTTTTCGGAGGGGCCAGAACCAGACTCCGGGCTGACAGTCACTGATCGACCAAGGCCATTGATCAGTTAGCCTTCGAGATTATTTCCGCTTCGTTTCTGGCGACGACGACGAGCGCCAAACCGTCTGCGAAGGCTAAGTACCTCATTATAGACAAGGTTCCACAGGGTAGGTCCTACCACTGAACCCTGTGAAAACCCGCACTGCACCTCGAACGAGATCTTCTGTTCACTCAACCCGTATATGACTTTTCTATGTTGTAAGTATCGCTGTAGCATCCTACGGATGTAGGAGGACATGCTTTTGTTCTTGGGCGCTCCGAAGATAGCCGCCCATATAATAGAATTAAAGGCATTCTGGACATCCAGGAGACCAGGGTCCGCCAGGTGTCATTTGCCTCCCACCCGGCCAAACGCAATACGTGGTTCGCTGCGTCGATAGTAGAACGGCCTGTTCTGAAACTGTACTATCTTTTCGAATCTTTCGTCACCTGTTGATTCGAACTCCGATTGCAGTCACATGATTAGAAGCTTTTCAGACAGCTTGGTGGAGCTGTTAAACAAACACAGCGGTCTGTAGGTTGCGGGTTCCTTGAGACCACCAGATTTCTAACAAAAACCAGCCTGGAATGCTTCCACTCCTGAGATGTGAAGTCGTATGTTAGCCTGTAGTTCATGGCCTTCAACACCGGAATGGAGGCTAAATGAACAGCAATCCTGACTGCCTACACCGGGATCCCGTCTGGTCCTGGGCTCTTGTGAACCTTCAAACTTCGCGCCGCAGCCACTAAATCGTGCAGTTCGCAGCGGGGTAGCTCGACAGCTACAATCTCCTTGCGATGGGGGTCGGCCATTCTCGGGAACAAGGTCATGAAAAGTTCCTTAATCTGTGTTTGGGTGAGCGTCGAGACACGGCGTCCAAAATGTCCCATAACAATTCTGAACCCGTCTCCCCACCGGTCACGGCCTATCTCATCGCCTATTCCATGCGGCCTTCTTGGCCCTCTTAATTGCGGTGCGGTAGTTGCGTCGACCGGCCAGATATTCTTTCCGTGCGCTATCTGTATGTGGTAAATTATCACGTCTGGGAGCTCTGTGGTAAATCCTCCGCAGGGCCTGACATTTCCCTCTGAAAGTTCTCGACTGGGGAGACCACCAGTAGGCGCCAGTATTATATATTCGGTACGATCGTAGAGCACAGCGACACCCGATCTCTCGGACTCCTACGTCAGATATCTGTAAGCGCCTGCGGGATCGAGATACCGATGAGACTGGTTGCTATGGTTCTCTCCGATCTGTCATAGACGGATCTGGAGACTTATGAATTCGGGTAATTTGAGCAGCCTACTCTTTTCGACCGCTGACCAATCCGAAACGGATATTTTGTAATGTATCTCCTGTTTTTTTTTTACTTCGATTTTAATCCAATTTAGCAGAGATTACCAAACAGAGGTTAATTTGAAAGTATAGCGATAGGCAACGTAAGTTTTTATAATGAACCGTTTATTCTTTTGTCAATGATGTCGGATTCTGAGAAATAAATGTTCTTAATACCGATCGATATTAAAGTAAAGACAGAACTTCTGACCGGTAACCTGTCGTCACAAAAATGTTTTGGTTAATGTATTAAAAAAAATAAATGTTCTGTAAACAACCTATTCTATGATTGACTTAAATTTTTTATCCCAGTATTTTCTCAGCCATAGAAAATAATATGCTACTTTCTAAAATGGTCATTAATGCACTGTTTGGAAGTTTATTTACTTTGTACTCTTTCATTAATGGCTATCATTATAGGTTCATTGCATAATGTACTGTAATATTTCAAGGAATGTTGTTAGTTAATCTTTTTTTTTTTTCCGAATATTATCTTTTATGTTAATTAATTTTAAAACGTTGTAATTATATTAATAATATTATTATAGCATTTGGATGTATGCACGAGTTTGTAATATATTGTGAAAACAAATAAATAAATTTTATTAGTTTAGAAAAGTTTGTAGACTGTATTGATTTTTTATTATAGAGATGTTAGAAATATGTTTTACTAATAAATTCCTTTCCTAATTCTTTATACAAGGATATTGTAAACATACAGCTTATATCTGAACGTTCCCTGCATTATGTTACATGTGTCGTCTCAATCTTGTGGTATTTCTTATGAACACGAACACCGTGTTAGGGAAGAACTTGAATGATTTTCCTTTCTATTTTTTTACGTATTTCTGATTTTTCTGGATTCATATCACGTATATCACATCACTATTATGATAAGGAAAACCATTGTACTGACTAATATTACTGTCCTCTCGTCTACATAACGCACTTACTCCATTTTCCATTTTATTCTTTCTCCTTTTTCCTCTCTATTTTCTCTCTTTCTTTCTAGCCTTACCGAACATTCGAAATCCTTATGTTTGTTATACTTCATGTTTATAAGGTTTTGTTTGTTCAGGTTCTTCTTTGTTTGTATTTGTTTCCATTTTTATTATATCTATGCATCAAGATTCTTTATATATATGCTTTTAGAGCTTTCTTTATCTGTAATATCGAAGATATTTTGCATAATAGGCTCTTGTATTATTTATATATACTTTTTTTTTATTTTGGATTGTAATATATACATTATACTTTATTATTTTGTTTTTTAAAATGTATGTACTTTTTAAACTGTTTTTTGTGTTTTTTTTTTTACATAGATTATTTTAACCGTATATCTATTTTTTACAGTAGATATGTATACAGTTATGGCGTATTATATTAATCACCGTACAGTTAAATACATTTGTAAAAAATAATACGTTACGTAAATTATTTTTGCAGATTGAAGTATTTATTCTTTCTTTGTTAACTAATATGCCTACCTCTCGATTAAATTAACCGAACTTCCTTTTTTTATGTTGAGAAATGATTTTTGTAGCTGATAAAATAAATGAAAAATCTGAGATTCGAACTCAGAATCTTCCAGATGAAAAACATAAACGCTACCGCTCTGCTACGAAGGTCTGCCAAAATGTTTTATTTATTTAGAGAACAACTTTTGTTGCCGAATATTTCTTATTTACACTGAATAACCTAAAATCCTCGGTGGATACAATTGTGGTACCTGTTTTAGTTGATTTTTCTCGTCAAAAACCATAAAAAAAAACCATCATCTTTACCCCTTATGTAATGCTTTAAAAATTTCAGTGTGATCTTATTTCATCGGGAGAACTGAAATCCGGGCGAAATGTTTGCTAACCGTAACTCCGTTAAAGTGTATTGGGACATACGAGTATGTTGGTTGAACCTTTTTCATTATTTCAAGCTGTAGAATCAGTACCCAAATTCCCTTTCTCTACTTAATCACTCTGTGTATATAAATCACACCGGTCGAAGTTCAAAATAATTATTTTAAAAATAAATCAAATTTAACACAGGTTCTTTTTTTTAGTTAAAAATTTAACTATGTCTTATTATTGTTCAATGGTTAGTTCTGATTTTTAAAGAAAACTTTTATCTATTTTATTATTTTAATTGGAAAAGATTGTATTATAAAATTAATAAATAAAGAAGTGGTTTTAGTTTAGTTTCTGAACTAACATTTGAAACTAAAAAAAAAAAAAAAAAAAAAAGGAATTAAAAAGAAACCGCATCTAATGAATAGAATTAGGTCAGTAAATAAAAATACGTTAGAAAGAAGAAATAATGATTTGAAAAAAAAAGGCTTAAAAGTTTTATTTAATTTCTTTCTCAGTTCAATCTCATCACGAATGCAGAACGTTCATTCATTCATTTACTTATCATAGAACAGACTTATTTTAATTTATTACTTTTGTTAATTTTTCTTTTTCTTTTTTCAGTGATGAATAGAAAGAATATCATTAATATTTTTTTAATAATAAAATTCATCTCTTTTCTGACGCCAAACAGCATTATTTTTGTAATAGATTTATGTTTTATTTCTACCGATGTTGCTGTTTTATTATTATTTTGAAATATAAATTTGTTTTAAATTTATATTTAAAACAAATTGTTTTGTTATAAATTTGGTTTTATAAGTGAGTAAATAACAAAGCTTGTGTATTTATTATAACACACGCTATATATAAATATACCGGTATATACACAAAGTATATATGTAGACCTCTTAAATATATTTATTGTTTTAGTTACATCATTAAAATGTAATAAAAAATATTTTTCACATTATTTATATGTTCATACAACAAAAATATAATAACTGATTTATAAGAACGAAAATAACTTTTTTTTTTTTAATTATCTATTTTAAAATCATTTTTAAAGTTGTCGTTAACCTATTTTTACTATACGTTGCATTTTATTATGATGTTAAATGAAGTAGAATTTAACAGAATTACGGTTTTGGTTAAATGGAGTAATTTCTGGGTTAAATATTTTTTTTTTGTCTTCATGAATATAATCGAAGTTCAAAATAATATTTCTTTTAATTTTTTTTCTATTCCATTCTTGTTAATAGTAAATTTTACTATTGTATTTGATTTTTTTTTTGTTTCGTTTGAATTTTGTTTTAATTCCCATGTTCTGTTTTTTAGAATATTTCATCTTGGAACAAGTTAAATCATTTATCACTTCATGCTTTCTGATATCTCTTACCTTCGTTCTTCAAAAAGTCCAGCATTGATGTTCTTGCGTTTTGACACTTCTTGGAACCTTTTATTTTCATCTTTTAATATTCTTTTTCTCTTATAATTTCTTCAGTTATCTTCAGTTATTTTATATCTTCTTGAACTTACGTGAACTATTTACTTTGCCTTTAGTTTTTACTTACTTGTAAAGTACAAGGAAGTATTATAATCGCGAAAAATTTCGGTTTTCAGATTTCAACGGAAATATCCATTTTGACCATCCCTGAATCCATTTTGACTAGTTTCGGCATTACGTCTGTACAAATGTACGTGTCTCGCATAACTCAAAACCGATTAGCCGTAGAATGTTTAAATTTTGGATTTAGGATTGTTTTATCATCTAGTTGTGCACTTCCCCTTTCTATTGCAATAGACCGAACCAAAAATCTACAAAAAATCCAAACAAATTTGGATTTTGGACTTTTTCTTAACTGTATTAATAAGCCTTCATTGAGAGCTTTTCAACTATGTATCATAAGTGGAACTTATTTTCAATGGTTCCAGAGTTATAGCCAAGTAAAATTTTTATTAACGAAATATTTGAATCTTACAAGGGTACACATCGGTTCGAACTACACCATTTTTTTAAACTTTTTGTCTAAATCTAAATAATTGATTTATTTATAATTATTAACCTCTTATTGTAAAAACGTTTTATGATAAATGATAATCTAATAATAAAATTAAAAAAAAAAAATATCAGTAATTATTAATGAAATAAAATTTTTTGTACTTTTTAGGCGTATAAGGAAGTCATGTGGTGACCAAAACAGATTTATTTACTTATCATCAAAAATTTGTTTTGTCAGTCTGTTATTTTTTTTACATAAATGGGAGTAAAATGCAATTCGTATTTTTCTTATCGTGTCTTGACAGTTTTTAAAATTTTAGTGTAAAGTTTGTTTGTTATTTGGAAATAATTACACCTGATTTTATTGTTAAATTTAGAACCTAACATTTTTCTTATATTTTCCTTTCTTTTTTTCTAAATTTTGTAGTAGATCTTTGATGCACAGTTTTAGGACTTTCTTCCGCATAAAGAGCTTCTATCTCACTGTTTTATACGCGTAGTTCCACGAAAAAAGAAATTTTGATTTCCATCATAAAGACTGTTTCTTATTTGTGTTTTCCGTTGGCCGGAAAAATAATTCTATTTATTAGCTTTAACTGTTAACCCTTTTTTACCTAGAGAATTCCAACTGATCCACTATCCGAAATCCACTTTCACTATTTTTTTAATTATTTATACTAAGGAAATTCGGGAATTTTTTTTATCATTAGTCAACATTTTCTTTTTCTCCAACCGGATTTTAGCCCCATTTTAGCACTTTTTTTTTTCTAATTCTTTAATTTGTTGTTCAGCTTCTTTCCAGTTTTTAGCTAATAATGCCATGTCGTAGCGAAAGCTAAAGAGTTAATCTTTAATCCTTGAGTTCCCAGTCTTATTCCACTATTTTTGTTCCAACTACCTTTTCAAGAGCACAGTTAAAAAGTAGTATAGAAATTCTCTTTATTAAAAAAAAAGAAAAAAGTTACTGAATGAATTTTACGTTCTGTATAGTTCAGACGATTTAATTTATTTTCCTAATGTGTACATTTTAATCTGTTCAATTAATGAACAATAAGATCCCCTCCCACAACCCAATGAGATGAGGATATAAATGAGGTGTATTCTTGTACCGGCACAGGCCGACCATCCCTGAGATATGTAGTTTATTGAACCCCAACTACCAAAGTACACCGGTATCCATTATCTATTCCTTAAATCCGTATAAAAGCAAGTAATATTTACTAGGATTTGAATCTCAGAACCTTCAAGATTGAAAATAAGTTATAAAATGAAAAAAAATTATTTTTCGTTCTGAATTTCTGTTGGTAAATTAAAATCTAAAATATTTCCTTTTAAGCTCAAGTACATAAACTGTGTTACAATCGTACAGTGATCCGTACGTTGTTACAGTGGGTTACAGTGGTTACGTTGGCCTCATTTTTTTAACCTATGTATGTATTACCAACGATTGGGTTATTTTGTGTCATTTATGATAATAAATCTGTCTTGAATACGTATGAAAAAAAATTAATTAAAGGTTGAAAGTAATCTATTAAAAGGGAATCCTCATTGAAGAAAATGTTATTTTTGTTAAACAAATTAATCATATAATAAAATATTATATTACTTATAATAAAATGGTTGTGGTTGTCAGTCATTACAGAATTTATTAATATCTAGCTTAATATTTTCAACTTTATTTGACGATCAACACTTACATTAAGAAGGTTTCTTCTGCATATTGTTTTTATCTGAATGAGCGTTGAAAATCCCCTCTTATAAACAAAGGTTGTTGAAAACTGCATATGACTGTTTTCAATGCTTCTACCGTTAATTTAGTAAATTCACCATTTTACTTAAGGGAAAATCCAAAATTGGCCCATATCAAGATCAGGGCATTGCATTTTACGCCTACTATGACTTTAATCTCCATTAATTTCTTTTTTACATAACTAAAATTCGTTCTTGTGATTGTAAGCCTGAAATGGGTCGTGAACACACAGAAATTTATTTTATAATTGTTTAAAGGTTATTTGGAAAACATGTTTCAAATTATTATTTGGATAATTTTCAATTTATTTCAATTTAAATATGCCTGTGGAACAATTGTCCCGTTATCAATGACCCCAGATGGTCCACCAATCAAAGGTTGAGAAATGCCGATCTAAAATATCTTTATTTATCTATATACAATTTGATTTTTTTTATATGTTCAGAATTTTTATCAATTAGCCTGCTAGTTACGTCCGTAGATTTTGATTTCAAATTGAAAATATCTTTACAAATTTAATTTCTTATTGGAAATATAAAATAAAAAATATTAAATAGTCGGGAATATTTTGTTATATATAGCTAACAACCTCGATATAAATCTAATGATCCGCACGCGCGCGCGCGCGCGAGTGTGTGTACATTTTAGTATATTATCGTAATATTTAAATTAGATGAGTAGATATTTGTTTCCTGTTTTTTTATTTGCTTTGAAGTAAGATTATTATAAATTATATGGAATTATAATTTTCCGTTTTCCCTGAAGGTAATATTTATAAATAATAAGAGTAACTGGAAAAAATGTAGGTACTTCATTATTTGCTTATGAAATGCTTGTCATCAACGAAAAATTCTTTCTTTCATTTACTCTGTCGTTTTTTATCTTTTATATTATTGTCTTATTATTTATTATAATATAAATTTTATGTACTTTTTATCTTAATTTATATTACGTTAATTTAATTATATTTACCTTAATTATATACGTTACCATAACATTAACATAAATTTTATATTATCACGTCGTAAAATTTACGTGCATAATTAATTTAGTCTACTGTTTTATTATTAATTTGAATCTATAAAGTAATAAAAGTACTGTAAAAAACAAAAGAAAGTACTTTGTTTATTATTTAACATAATAAAACCTAATTTATTCGTGTTTCAGGCTACGTTTTTTTCCTCATTAATACATAGATTACTTGACCTAGTCTGACGGTAAATATAGACAAGTAGAGGATGGTTAAGAATCTTGTTACGTACGAGTATAGACATTATTTGATGAAATCATTAAGAACGGCCAACCATAATTTTCTGAGGATATAAGAGAAATTATTCTTTTTTTTTTTTAATGTAAAAATCAAAGTTGGGCATCCTTGAGAATTATTTATAGCAATAATGGGCTCTATTCCTGCAAAGAATTATTAGAGGAAGCACCTTAATTTTGGATGAACAAGTATATTGTCTAATGTACCTGTTACACAGATATATTGATATAGAACCGTAATAAAATTGCCCAATTCGTAATATATATTGATAAACTAAATTGTTTATTTGACGAAAGATTCTTATAAATGTAGCTTTAGTAAAGCGTTCCAGTTGAGAGGAAAATGTGTAATTTTTCAAATTTAATTAATAAAGAGTCTTTCATTTTCAACTCAAAAAATCGCAAAAAAAAACAAAAAAATATGTCAAAAAACAATATCCATATGTCTTCTACGGCTTAGCTTGACATATCCAAATCTATCAATAAAAACTTTGCGTTACTCTTTCGCTCAAATCAGCTTTAATTCCATTAATTACGGGTTGAATATTTTCTTTCAAGTCATCAATCGTTAGTAGTTTGTTGTTATAAACTTTTTACCTAAGATAAACTCAGAAAAAAGTTTAAAGTAGTCAAATCACACGATTTTGGTGGCCAGTTGACATTACGATTTCATGAGATTATCTAATCATCCAACTTTTAACGCAGTAACTGAACTGTTTTAGCAGCTTCGTGACATGTGACACCATCCTGTTGAAACCAACTCGTTCAAATCAAAATTTTCCGAATTTTCAAACAAGAAATCACGAATCATAGCTCGATATTGTTCACCATGTACTGTAACAGCATCTCCGTGCTCATTTTCAAAAAAATAAATAAATAAAATAGCTCAATGATGCCACAGCCCATAATCTACAACAAACAGTAATTTATATCGGATGAAATTGTCGCTGCTGAATCGTTCGTGAATTGGAATCATTCCAAATATGATGATGAACTAGCAATTTTGCTTGTTTACAAAGCAATCAAGCCAAAAATGAGGTTCATAAAAACCTGATACTTATAAATTTCGATTTTCACGAACACTTGCACTTCACAGTAGCAATATTCTCTTAATTACTTGAATTCCTTGAATTTCTTTTGTAAACTATGTTTCAGCATTAAGTAGAGAAAACTGTCTTCGAACATTTCAACCAAAAGATAAATAGTGTTTTCGTTTAGCTGATTACACACACCATAAATACTACAAAGTGTCATACATAACGATATATAATTGTGACCGATTCCCTATTTTAAAAATATACGTAAATTTATTTACGTATACATTTTTATAATCTGTAAAAGTTATTGTGGCGTGTAGCGTTCATGATGATTTGTCATAAACTACTAAAAACGTCGCTAGAAAAAGTTTTTAAAAATTAGTATCACCACAATTCATCACCATTCACCTCAATGCCAATCACAATTTGCATTCACCACAATGTCAGTCTTCTGCGCTCAATTTGAGACTCCTTATTTAAATAAAATAGAAAATAACTGACTTTTTCGTTACATTATGTTAAGATGTTCCCTAAACATCCTGCCACGGGAAAGACACTCGTCTTGTGACAGTCCGGGTCGCCAAGCCACCCCCGTCGTTCTTAGCCATGATAGATTTTACCGGAGGTCGTTTTTTAGACCTCTAAACCTGATAACACATCACAGTCATCAATTTGGTCTCTGTCAGGATGCCACCAATGCAAATGCCTCGGCAGATATTTCCGATATATCAGTGTATTTACACAAGTTATTATCGCTTTCGTATGGCCTTTTTCCAACTACGACCACCTACCATAAGTTACAACCCTTAACTACCAAATTAACCAAATTGCAGAAACACGATTGCTGTGCCTTTCTCTAACACCGAAGGTTTCATTCAAAAACTCTTCCCACATTTACTTAAATTAGAATATACATTAAGATCATTACTTCACAGATTTTTAAAAAACCAAAAATATTATCCTCATACCAACAAAACCAGAGTTGATTGCAACATCCTAACTCCGTAGGGGGAAGACACCCACCTTGTAACGATTCCGGTTGCCACTCCAATCCCTCTGTATCTAGCCCAGATGGGCTTTACCGGAGGTCGTCTATAGATCCTCTAACTGATTACATCTCAGACATCAGCCAGGCCTTGGTCGGGATGCTATCGATGCAAATGCCTCGGTAGATATTTACGTCAGTGAAGTTTAACTCACCCGTTGCCTTCGCTGTAAGCTTTTATCGATTTACAACGTCATCCTCACAACTAACTGTAATCGCGGAGGCGCGAACCCTGCGCCTAATCCACTTTCTATACTAACGTATGTGACTGTAAATGTCCCAACCATCTTGTATTATACGAGTCAATCCAAAAAAATTGATCTCAACAACGAAATTCTGACCTAATTATATTAATTTCTTGTAGTTGATAACAAAGTTGTTAAAGTGAGAAATAGAGGACAAACCTCTCTCTTAAGTTCCGGTTGGCGTGACATTCTCTTCTCGCCACATATTCGCTCATGTAGTGAATTCGGCTATGGTGGAATCGTCGAAGCCGCGCCCACCACAACGGACGGACACCATCTCCCTGATGCCGAACCTACTAACACTAATTAAATCCGCAGCCAATTAAATCAGCAGGACTACGCCATCACCCCAAGAGAGCGAAGACGCCACCCCGCCGGAGCCAATTCGCAATATTAAAAACAATCTTAAACCCATGAGAAACTTCTAACTGAGGCTCGATGCCAAAACGTCTACCTCCAGCCACTTAACCGAAGCACAGGATGATACCGATGGTTGCACATTTGTTGTCAACGATAGAACTTATATATTCGGTCTGCCTAAAATTACAGGTATATTTACTGCTGAACTGTGCGCTATCAATAAGGCATTGAGTCGTTAATCCAAAATGCCGTCATATCCTTATTTGTAGCGACTCGTGTAGTGAACTCCAAGCTGTAGACGATTTATACTCTAAACATCCTTTGGTCACTGAAATTTTTAATGTAATCGCTGAGTTGAACCACCGCAACACACAAGTGAGTTTTTGCTGGATTCCTAGCCACGTAGGAATTCCAGGTAGCGAAGTGTAGATTCCGCTGCTAAAGACGTATGCAATCAACCTCCCATCACCACTTGTGTTGCTACTTCTGATTTTATTAATTGTATAAAACAGTCTCTTCGATCAAAGTGGCAAGGTGGGTGAACGGCTACCGTCGATAACAAACTCCGACACATCAAAGACTGTGTGTTGCCATGGAACTCCTCATGCAGAGAAATTCGTCGAGAGGAAATGGTCCTCTGTCGATTCCGATTAGGACATACCAGAGTTACGCACGACTACCTGATGTCAGGAGGATGTCATGTGCACGATGCAACTACCGCATGACTGTGCTCCACATACCTGTGGATTGCATACGTTATGCGTCCTAAGTTTAAACTGCCCAGAAATATCCGTCAAATACTGGGCAATGATAAGAAAGATTAAATAATGCGTTGTTATTTCTACGAACATAAATATGTTTCATAAAATCTAACATACTATTGCTTGTTATTTGCGTTGTATTTTTATTGTCGAGATAAATTTGTTTTTAGTATTTTTTTTCACTGATTTTCTTTTGAATATTAAAAACTGTCATTTTCGTTTTCCTTGAGGGGCCCTTTACACCCCTCACGGACTTAGTTAAATTTTATTTATTTCTATCTAAATTTTACGTGTGTGTGTGTATATATATATATATATATTTATTTTATATAAGTTTTTGTTTTATTTATTAATTAGTACCTTTTTATTTCCTTTAAAAAAATTTATTTTGGGCGATGGTAACGTGAAAACGTTTTTACCCACAAAAAAAATTTTTTTTTAAATAAATCCAAATAGGAATTCTCTCAAGTTCCTTTCGTAGGCTTACCCTCGTACCGTGGACAATCGTAAAGTACATGATGGTGTATTATCTGCAACTCCACAATCCAGGCAAAGACGTGAATCTAAAAGATGAAATCTAGCGAACCTTTAACGAAAAGCGCCATGCCCGGATAGGTATTGCGTAATATGCCGATTGGGGGAAAACCTACCTACCGCCCGCAAACCTATCACATCAGGACAATATCATGCGTATACTTGTAACCTGTACGGATAAAGGTGTACATGTTAACCATGCGTGTACCTGCAGTGGATTCATTCCACCTGGCCTGCCATGTAACGAAACTTGGTCCTCGGTCTCCCGCAAACGCTTGGAAGAAAGACCTTCCTTTTTCGAAATATAACGTTTCCTACGTTCTGTGCAAGAATGTCTATCGGCTTGATGCCAGCTAACACAGAGACTACCTCACGCGAAATTGTCCTGTAACTACCGACAACAGCCAACAGTAGAAGACGATGGGTTCGTAAGATTATATCACTATAATACCTAAAAACCACAATCAACGACAATTTTGTCCTACAATTCAATTTACTTAACGTTCTATTGATTTACTTAAAAATTAAAAAATAGATTCACAAATTTAATAAGTCTCTAATGAAAACATATCCTACCACTTTCAGCTCTGGTCCGCTTTCGGGAGCGAGGTCAATTCCTACACCCTTTCACTCCGGAGCTCCATCACAGAGTTCTCCACCCATCCATTCTCATCCTAACAGTGAATATCTCAGCTTACCGAGACACAAAGTCAAAACGCTTATGTTTGCGAAGTAAGCACACAGGCGTGGGCCTAACCATCCGGGTTGCTATTCTATCTACACATCTATGGCAGCATCATAGAGATGACAGCATCTCAGTCATCCTCCACATGTCTAAAAATCTAAGGAAGCCAGTTACTATATTTCATTCCCTTTCGATTTTCCAATTTGCAGATCAAAATCAATTGATTCTCGCAAGCTACCTAGCTACTTTTGTACATTCAACTTCATACCTAGAGCAGACGTATTAGATATGGCGCACATCATCAATGGCTCTAGACTCCGGATATAAGCCTGAATTAAATCTAAGCTAGCCAACCTATCTCGAAAAGTACCATACTCTGAAAGAAATTGTGTGATATAAAGGTTGGAAATTATCTCCATATTGCTCACATTATCTGCGCCCTGAAGGTTTTTTCTGCAACGCCAGCTCAGAAACCATTAAGCCACTTTCAGATAGGTATGAGTCGACTAATTGTCAAAACTCAATTAATATATGCGACTCCTTCTTCGTGGAGATCTTGCCCCACGTGAACTGCTTCTCGATCCGCTCCAAGTCAATGAAACAAAACTTGACCCCTTTACACGCCCTTCAGACTTCGCTTTCCACCCGAAATCGGGCTCTCCCCGCGCGGTTCCGAAAGCTGTGCGGGAAGTCTTTCCCGCACAGCTCGATGGCGAGGTTTTGACCTGATTTCCTGGGCAATCTGCAAAGACACGAGGAGGCAATACTCCCTCGTGGAAACCTCCTAGTCTTCCTTAGGGGAGAATCGGAGCCTCGACAGAGACCGTCCTAGTTACCTTCGCGAATGGAAGAGATCATCAGTCACTTAGTCCTTGGCTAGACCCACCAAGTCCTCTAAGTAATCTCTCCCAGATTAATCCATAGCATCGTAAGGAATAAAACACCGACTAAGATGCCAGGCACTATGTCCACAGCCTGAATAACCTACCACCTAACACAAAGCTCGGTGAGCGTCCGCAATCTACACTCCCGAACAAGGATGTTTGTTCTCCCACAATCCCGGTCGAGAAGTCAAAAGCTAAAACACTCCTAGTGCAAAAAAACCTTCGGCAAAGTCTAAGCGAAATCGCTTTCCAAATCTGCTGGAGGATCACAACTTTTCTGGCGTCATCAATTTTTGAAAAGGTGACACACAACACAAAAGAAACGTCTTTATTTAGCGGTGCCATTCCTGCAACACACTACGCTGCTGTTTCGTAAACTTCGCAGCAACTTAGATTGACTTACCACCACCAAACCTTTTACAGTCCCGACAACGTGTACGTAAGACACTGTTCTTGCTAAATCGCACCGGTAATGTATATTGCAAGATTACAGTACGGGGCCACAGGCCGAGAAGCATCTTCTTCACTCAGAGTTAAACTGACCTACTTTCGTGACATCATAAATAATTGCCGCATAGTCGCAAGGATATCAATGTCTTTTTACCAGAAGTAACAAGGACCGCCCCTTGAGTGATAGTGCTATAGGCACCAATCACAAATAAGAATTGGAGACGCTAGGCTCTCAACAAAATACTTCTAAACAGCCGTAAACCGATAATTTTTTATTAATTAAGTGAGCCTTCTTTAATTCATTACTTTTAAAACATCTCGGTAGAATAGAATGTTGAGCAATTCGATTATATATTGTAGAGTGCATAGTTCAATTCCAATTGGTGCTTATTACTTTTTTTAGCATCATCAGTTCATATCACATATACGCTGGTATAACGTAAAAAAGAACAGCTTTTAAAAATTATACCGGTTCAATAATGTCATGTAAAATGTACGCTCATCATAACTTATTTATCAGTTAAATTTAAAATTTTGGTTTAAGTCGTTGCTGGTAAACTAAACCAATTTAAACTAAGGTACAATTAATGATTAATACATCTGTCTTATTACTAGCTGTGTTCGTGCATTCACATCTGTTATTTAAATGATAATTAATATTAATTAGTTGATAGATGAGTAACTGAATTAATTCAGAGAATTAGAATCTCTTCTATGGATTTTAATTAATAAGAGAGAAAATAAGTCATATCAGAAATGATTTTTTTTTTAGGAGATTTTCATTCGTATCTGACTGAGTTTAATCCTTGACTTCCATATTCGTTAACTTCACATGCTATTCAATGTTGTTTTTTTTTTTTTACGTTTATTCTTATACTTTAATCCTCATACATTTTTCAAACTGAATTAACGAGAAAATAACAGAATTGTGTTAAGATAGTTTTCTCGCTAATTAAGTCTCAGTTTTCTCTATTTTATAATCCTACAATTTCTGACAATAAACTTTTATTTCTTTTCTTTTATTTTATTATAATAAAGATGTTTATTCAAATTCTAAATTACTTTATATATTTTTAAATCCTATGAAATTAAATCCTATTTTAAAGATTATAAATTTTATTTTATCGTTTTCCCACTTTTCACATTAATTCTTTAGTTATTCCCAAATGAGAAGTTAAATTTTATCAACTTGAATAATTTTAAAATTTCATATAAGTCAAAAAGCGTAAAATGAATTGTACGTTACAATCTGTACACCTGTAAACAATAAATAATTCCCTCACAGCTTAGTTAGATGAGGATGATATGTGTGATATGTAAATAAGACGTAGTCTAGTACAGACTCTGGCCGACCATTCCTGAGATATGTGGTTAATTTAATCTCAACCATCAAAGTACACAGGTATCTATAGTCCATTATTAAAATCCGTATAAAATCAACTATCTTTTACTATGATTTGAACCTCAGAACGTTCAACCCACCGGGTTGGTCTAGTAGTTAACGCGACATCACAAATCAGCCGATTTCGAAGTCGAGAGTTCTAAGGTTCAAATCCTAGTAAAGATAAAAAATTTTATACGGATTTGAATACTAGATCG
>JAAAKQ030066122.1:1665-15617 GCA_010016005.3 Zanna intricata | reverse complement strand
GGTTAGCAAATATGAATTCGTTATACGCGTGTGACCGATTCTAAGTCTAGTCACCGCCACTTGTTCACGGCGAGTCACTTTCATGTCTCTCTTCCGTTTGTATGGAGAGGATTTAACGGCATTTAATTTATTACCAATAGTACTTTAGGTACTATTACCTATTATTAATTGTCAGAAATTAATGAAATATTACAGTTATGCAAATTGGTTTGATCAGTATGCATAAAACGATTAACCCTGCAGTAATGTTAAATTAATATTTATTTTTTCATAATTTACTATACAGTACAAAAAGTAGAAATTTGAAAAAAGTAGAAAATATTTTAGTTGTTAAAAAAATGTTATTCCATTGTCTCTATATTAAGCAAACAAATATAAATACTGAAATAATAATTACTCTTAGTGGCTGAGCACAATTCTAATAGAAAATATTACAATTGAGCCTTTTCTATAAAGTTTTCTCATTAAATCTAGACTAGACTGGATTCCACCACCAGGCTGCTTGATAGATGCGTTTGTTGGAATAAAAATGGAGGCAAATAGTTGATGGTTTAACCGGAGAGAAAGTTCAGAAGAGTTAAATTGATGATGATGAAAGCAAATATTTATTGTAAACTAAGAAAGCAAAATTTTTAGTCCTTTCTAATGTAAAATGATTATTTAAGACAAAGTAAAATTTTTTCTGCTACTAATGCGAACAATTACAGTTGTGTGGCGAATGTCCTTTTTGAGTTTAATCTATTTGACATCGTACTAACTGATAATAATAACAGATGATGATTTAAATTTTGCAAAAAATAGAGCCCAATGAGGATAAAAAATGTATTAAAAAAGAAAATCAACAATTAATAACAACGTACCATCAAGCAAACAGATGGTGCGCTTTCGAGATATGAATGACTATTTAAAAATATTGATACTGAAATAAAATAGAATTAGAGAGCTTGCTGCAATTTTTGCAGTTTGGCACGGGATGTTTGCTTGGAACACAAGAATTAAAAAACAACAAAAAAAAAACCGTATTTACTGTATTTCTACGGTAAGAGTCCACTTACCGTAGAAATATGTCAACTAATAAGTATATGTGGAAATATCTATGTATTACATAGAATGAACGTTTCTCCTTTATATAACTTCCATCTATACATGTTTATAAATATATGTTATGTTATAGCTATCTACCAAACATATATGGTAATATTTCTATTATATATTAATATACAAACAAAAAGCATGAGTCATTCACTGTGAAAAATTTTTGGGGTTTATGAAACATTCGACTTTTGTTTGTATATTCTACTGCAGTAAAATACTTAATTCAAAAGTTTTCTTGCAGAAATATTGTTACTTATTGTAAAGGTAGAATTAATTTTGTTAATATGTTTGTGTCTATCTCTTCTACTGAATTAGTTTGTAATTTTTTTTTTTTTTTTTTTTGCCTATATAACTTAAGATTTCATTGCGGTAAATAAGCGTGTAGTAATTTTGTGTGTGATTACTGCGGTATTACGTGTTTGTGGTTAAAAAAAGAAGCAAAATAATGTTGATGTTCATCTTGAATGACCGTTAATCTTTTCAAACTACTGGAAAACCAGTTTTTTTGCATGCTGTTTTTTTCATAATTTTTTTAAAACAGAAATAAAAAAATATTCATTATTCATAGGTATTATTTCATTAATATCGTACGTAATTACTTACTTTCGCAGTCAATTTTTACTTAGTCTTTTAGATACTATCAAGATTTTACACATCACTTTTTTATTAAATAAAGATTTCTTTTTTTGTAAAAAGTACGGCTTTCCTTCTTAATTTTTTAAAAATAATTAAAATATCAGTGAATGGATTCAAAGATATTTACTGACCATAAATAAAATTTGAAAAAAGTGTAGGTTTTTTGTTGGTGTTTATTTTAATGTTTGATGTCTTCATAAAGTATTCAGATTATTGAAAGAAAAGAAAGATTATAGCAGATTATAGCTGGAAGATAGATTATAACAAATATTAACATTTGCATAGTATAACTAAGTATACTGTACTTATAAACCCACTTAATAAGCTGAGTCACTATTAATTCTTTAATTTTTTCTAAGCAAATACAATTTCATCCTTAATTTTTTAGGACTAATTCTTCTATTCATTTAGTCTATAATTACGTTTATTTTAAGCAAACTTTTTTTCAGAATTTTAACGGCTAGATTGAAATTTCAAAACAAATGGATAAAATTCCCAGATGCCTGGGTAAAATATCAAACCGTTTGTCAGACGAAATATAGAAAAACTTCTTGTCTGTTCATCTTAACTTATCGTACCTTAAATCTGGAACCTTTTGGATATCAGATCAAAGCTATCCTCTCAACTTCCTCCAAGTTTCATAAAAAGTAAATGTATAAATATATTCGAGTGAATAATTGTGAAATTTATGCCAGAAACTATAGGAAAATTTTAATGACTAGAACATCAAGCAGGGCCAAAAACTTTCACTTTTATAACTTAAAAATATTAGTTAGGGAAATATAACTTTAACCTGTCACAGGTTTTCCGGATCTGCTAGTTAAAATTGACTTTTACCTGACTATCGTATGCATGGAATTTTGTAGGGAAGTTCCATAAATTGTGCTCAATTTTCATAAAATAGGTCAAAAGTTTTTAAGTTGCACCAGTTTTATCAAGAATGTTTTAAGCTGAAAAACAAAAGTAGATGTAACTTATTCTAATTGAAAAACATTAGAAAGTAAGATAAATTAAGTAAGCAAATAGTAAGTTCGAAAGTTAATTGGTTCTATTTTGATGTTACTTTTACTGTATTAGTAAATCAAAATACTATTATGTTGGGATTTAGACTATGAACAATTTTTATTGGGATTTCAGATAAATTTTTATTAAATGGTTTGAAAGTTTCACAAGAGAAAAAGCTCTTTATAAACCAAAATAAGTATGATTTGAACGTTAACAAAAACAGAACATCTTTTTGAATAAAAATAAAATAAAGAACAATTTTTTACTAACACTTTCCTGTGTTTCACTGGTTATATCCGGTTTTAAATAAAATTTTAAAACCACTCAAAAATTAAAATTAGTGAATGAAACTAATGATCCTGCATTCATTAACTGATTTAAAGATTTCTGCCATCAACCGAATGGTTTTCTAAAGCCAATAATTTTACGAGAAATGAATATTTTGCATCTTCTTTCTACAAATGTATAGATATAACAATGACAACCATTTTTAAGCTGTGTATCCTCTCTAGCAATGAAACTAACTAGTAGCTGTGAAACTGGCACATTTTCAGGTTTTTAATAATTTAATAAAGATTAAATTATTATATTCTCCATTCTTTGACAATATTTTTTCCATTATGTATCCCGACATTGGTTTATATTCATTGAATTAGTGTAACCATTTTTTAACAGTTTTCTTCAGGCACTTGGCTTATATGGAATAATAAGTATTGAGTAACGATTATCAATCAAATATTAAGGTGTTGTTTGTTCTACCTATTCTAAAACCCTTTGCCGGTGTCGTTATGACCTTTTATTTTCAGCTGTTATATTAAATTAGAATCCAGTCAGTTTCTAATGAAATGATATTTAGGTGAGAAAATGGAAAAAACTTTTGACCAGGAGTAGGCATCCCAACCACCGTAGGGGAAGACACCCACCTCGTGACGATTCCGGTCGCCACACCACCCATCCGTTCGCAGCACTGATGGGCTTTATCGTAGGTTGTCTATAGATCCTCTAACTGTTTACATCTTACTGCTATCAGCCAGGCCTCGGTAGGGATGCCACCGATGAAAATGCCTCGGTAGCCATTTACCATCAGTGTAGTTTAACTGAACAGTAATCGCCCTCGCCGTAGGCTTATATCGACCTAAAGCGTTCTCTATTTTAATAAAATGTTTTAAAAAATCAGATGAAAAATTAATTCAACTGGTAATAAAAAATTTATACTCCGTTCACTCCTGAACGGCAAATCCTAAAAGGTAAAAAACTGTCTTTAATTTATATAATAAAGTTTTTATTACAGGTAAAATGCTTGCAAACCAACAATATGTATTTTTGGAGTACGTGTATTTTTATAATCTTACAATTTATTTTAGTAATTTTATTTTAAATTTTATAATTTTTATCATTACCATGTAAAAATTCTCTTATGTGAAAAACTGAAAATGTCAAGTGCAAAAAAAATTTCTTTTTAGTAATAAATGAGTTTTTTGGTTTGTTAACCTTTCATTTATTTTCAAATTTACCTAAATGGGGCTGACCCACTATAATTTAAAAAATATATATTTAAAGTAAGAAAAGTTAAAAAAATAGAATTTTCTTTTAAAATTCAACTCCAGTGATAAGTTTACTCCAGACTATAAGATATAAGCAAAAACTAATTGTTTAAGCACTATCATTATAAATTAGTTTTGATCTTCATGACTAACACATCAGATAGGCAAAATAATAAAATTAAATTCATACCTATAGTAATATCAGCGGTACACCAAATGTAACAAAAGAATTCAGCACAGAAATTGTTTTATAAAAATATAGATTATTTTAATTACAATATAATGAGTCCATGTTACGCTTCATAAAACTCTGTTTACAACAAAATAAATCAACAAGTATATATATAATATATTATATATATAATATAATAAACACTTTATATTGGAAAATAATTATTCTGTAAAACAATCAACATCCCGGGGGCAATCAAAACTGATTTGTAAGCAGACGTACAATTAGACGATCTTAAGGTATAGGGTCAACAGTTTTCATAAGAACCGTGTCTTATACCGTATTTTATAAAAAAATATTTGCACTGAGAATTGTGTCATGGTTTTGCTTGTTTCAAATTTTTCATATAAAATGAAAACAAATCGCGTCATTTATTTCATTTTTAAGTACTGAGATTGCATAATTTTTACCACCCTTATTTGGATTATGTTCTAATTATAATTATGCTCTAGGCGAACTGTTTGTTTTATGAAATTAAGTGTTCCAATAACATTTTTGATCTAATCTCTGTTAGACAAATAAAATTAAACATTAACAAATAAATATTGTTTACATAAATCTGCAGTGTTTATCGTAATTAACATAATTAATTTTATTTATATGTTGTTACAGTAAGTTTAATCCTTCTTATTGGTGATTACTTTCAAGTTTTGTTTTCATCATTACAAGATTTTTATTTTTATATTCTCCGCATGTGCTCACCGGACCCAGTGAGCCACAAATGGCACGCGTACCGCGGGTTGGCCACATATGCTCTACAATTAGATAAAAGAAAGCTATAAGGGTAGCATTACACATGAGCAGAACTAATTGTAAAAACTGTAAGAGCTTTTAATTTAGTGTTATAGTGAAGAGGAATATATAAAGATTGGTAAAAGTAGTAAATATAAAAGTTTTGTAGACGATGAAGGCAGAAAATTGATTGAACTACTAAGAAGTGCAATTGTGCCATAATTAATCAATTGAAAATGCTATTACTAAAGGGAAATCGCAAGAGATTAATTAAATATTGTATTTGCCGGAATGTGTATGTAGTCTGGACAAAAGTTATAAAAAAGTAAAGGGATTTTTAGAGTAGTAGAGAATTTAAAACTCGATAATTGAAAAAAAATAATAAAAAAAATAATCAATGAAAAATCCAAGAAAAGAGTACTGTGCTTTTAAAAAAATTTCTTCAACAAATTTTCTACAGCTTGATAAGTCTGTAGGTTCTATTACCATCTATAAATTAGAATAATTTATAAGTACACGATAATTGAATTCTATAATTAAATGAAGACCTTTTCAATCTTTGAATGCATATAGTGCAACGATGCTTTTTAGATTTACTTTAAATAATAGGTTGAGAAATCAAAGTTAACTTTGAAATTAGTTTAACTTAAGAAGATGTTCGATAATAAAGGATAGATCAAATTTCTTAATTTTAACGAAATTAGAGAAGAAAATAGCTGAAAAAAGTAAATATATTTATAACTTTAGTGGTAATTAGAAAGAGAATAGAGAAAGTGGAGTAGACAAAAAAAATGTGATAAAAGAAATGACAGTCCCTTTAACTGTAGTTAGAAATTGTAGGGAGTATTGTTTGAAGCTATTTTTATAAATTAATTAAGAGTTACTCATTTGTAGTAAGAAAGAAATTCAGTTTGAAAATCAGCAAGAAAATGCAAACCAAATAATAAATGAGGTTGTTTAAAAAAATTAGGAATATATATATATATATATATATATATCAGAAGTTATATATAGGAAGAAATTACTAATATGCTCGTAAGTTTATAATAAATGTAATTTTTATTTAAAGATTAGTTCCTTAGTCAAAATAATTTTCTGAAAAATCATCTTCAAATTGTGTTTCAAGAAAATTCAAAAATTTGATTAATTTACACAGTAAATATTTTTATAAAAGAGAAGTGCTAGTAAAATCATGTCATAATGTTATCATAATACTGGAATACAACGTAGCGGAAGAGAATATCAAACCAGTCAAAGAAAAAAGTTACGGCTATTTAGTAAATCTAGACAAACCACTGAAACTGAATAAAATTTAATTATTGTGAGTTTATTTTAACATAATAAATATTTATTATAAATATAAAACATTTATATCATTAAAAATATTTATTTTAAATAATTTAAATTATAAACAATTTAAAGTAATACCAGTGATAAATTTATAATATAATAGTTGACAATACTTATTTTGAAAATTGTAAAGATAAATTGTAATTATACCATTTCCACGGGAAGTGGTATTTCCCACACTTTCTGGGAAGATTGACACACATGTGTGTAAAGTTGACATACCAGCCAAGTTCAGGTTACTTTTTTTTTTCAGCTAAAGAGCCGAATTAATAATACCCGCCGGTGAAATATGTATTACCTTACTGTTCTTTCAATTAAAAATTAGATTTTGCTTAGCATTATCTTAAGAGTCAATTACAAACAATTTCTGTTGACAATTCTTCTTAAGGTATTAATTAATTAAATTGTAATCAACTTGGCTATGCAATTCTACACAATTTTTTCTATGTCAGAAAATTTAAAAACAAGGTACTATTTTAACTCGTATTTACAGAAAATAGTGACCAATTTTACGCAAATATGTTTTAAATAGTTTGGTTAAAATTAATTTAACATTTCAAAAACTTGTGTAGAAAATATATATGTATAAGAATAATTATAACTTGACGTTACTTTACATAAATCTACTAACCGGTTGAAAAAAACATATATTTAATTTGACGTAATCGGGGTCAGGCTGCAGAAAGTTTCTACCACAATGATAGAAAGGTGCTAAATATAACAAACAGGTAATTTTAAGTACAAAACTTAATAAATCCTAATTACAATAATTGATAATCTTTATCAGTAATTATATAAAACATGAACGTTTTATTTAGAAAGAATGGAATTACATTTTTAATTATTAATCTTAGATTTAGAAATTAGAAAAAACTTCTTAATATGTATATCTATAATATATTATAGACTAAATAATTCATACTCTGTCTTAAAGTATCAGAAAATTAAAATTTGTTTTATCATTTTCAGAAAATTTTGTTTCTTTTCATCATGAAAGAGCAAAACTGGAATTTTAAAGAAAAAGATCTTATTAACTGTTAATTCTCACTCATCATTTAATACTAAAAGAAGGAAAAATGGTGACGTATCAAACCTGAATGAAGATGAACCGCTACCGAGTGATAAAGTGAATTTTAACTAGTGCTTTGTATCGAAACAAATTGATTGTCTGTTAAGATGAATGGCTCACCTCACTGCTGAAAACAACCAGCTACAGTTACAAATGCAACCCAATGTTACAGTACGTCTTTTAATGCTTTTTTCACTTATTTCTAATATTACAAACAAATTGAGTTCTTACATAGGTAATATGGCAGTAATTTTTTTTTTTTATTGTCTTAAATGCTCATGCATAAATACAAATATTTCTTTTGATAATAACTTCTAATCAAATTTTTATTCCATCTTTGGTTCAACATGGATGAAATATCACTATCCTCTAGACTTCTATTAGAATCTTCAAAAAAACCCATCAGTAATTGTCTAGAATATTATTATTTCAGTTCCCTTTGTAACGGTTTACCAAGATTAAAATTTCTAGGTGGAAACATTTACCATATTCATCACAAACTGTTCCAAGATTTGGCAAGAAGAAATCCAGATGTGAGTTTAGGAAATGGATTTTTAGTGATATATTAAAACCCTACAGTTCTGTATGAATTCGTCAGTTTATGTACAATAAAATGGTTATTATTTAGTTTACAGACACCCAAAGATTTTCGCAAGTGGCTTTAAGTGCTGTCCAAAGAGCGTGTACTACATCTGTCAAAAGAGTTAAATATTTTATCTCTAAACGGTTCCCTTTTTGGGGCCAACAAAAATTCCTTTTTTAAATTTTGCTTCAGTTATTTTTGGGAATTTCTGCCTTATGTACAACAATCTTTGACTGTCCTTCTTCATTGCACTTATAAATTTTTTTATCAATCCTAGTTTGATACGAAAGAGCTGAAATTAATTCTTCTGCTTTAAGCAGAGGCTCAGAGCAGCTCATGAGTAATGTTTTTTTCTTTTCCAGCTACAGCGATATATGCTGCAACTGAAGCTAAAGCTATAACGGGAAAATTATATATACTGTTAAAAAAAAACCATAAAAAAAACCAAAAAACAAATTGTTTTTTTTTTTTTAAGCTGTGTGCTTTAAAGCGACATTAAAAAAAAAATTAAAATAAATTGTAAATAATCTGAAAAAAACAGTGTTACAATATCCCCAAAGCCACAAAGTTTATTTTTGTCAGACGGATGTTTGTGCGTATCTACTTACTTATACTAGCCTATATTTGGTCTTATAACTCTGGACCCCGTTGACCAATTTTCTTCAAACTTGATGAAGGTATTACCTTCCGGTGAAAGAATGTATTAAATTTTGCGAAAATTTGGAAAAGGTTGGCATGTTTTGGCTGAAATAAATTTTCAAAACTTTAATAGGACATTACCGAAATACTTTTTACAAAATTAGAAGTTTTCTTTATCAAGATCACAAATCATCAAACATTTTTATTTAATATGCAACCACCAATACAAAAAAAAAAAATTTTTATTTTTATTTTTTTAGCTGTATTTTGCTTCAGAAAATAATGGGAGTTTAATGTATCTATTTTCTGCAGCAACTTTCATACCCCTAGACAAATTTTTTTCCACCTCACTCCAATGGTCTGTGATAACAAAACATGTTTTTAAATTAAATAAAAGAAAATTTTAAATTTAAATACATCTGACAAGATATCCAATGCATTTAAAATGTAAAAATCTTACTCTTTTCATATTCCTTTCTCTTTAGTATTTCGTGAAAAAAAAAATTTAGCTGAAGATTTTCACGCCCTTCCTTAAAAATTGCAATTTTCGTTATTTATAATTTTGGTTTTCCTAATTTTTACTTTGCAACTTACAGGTTCAAAAAATTACGGCTATATCTTTGTGTTATTTTAAAATTTATCAACATCACAGGTTTTTTTACTGATTGCTTTTTCCTTAATATGGGAGCTCCAAATATTAAAATAAAAAAACATTTTGTGCAATTTCAAACTTTTAATGCTGAAATCGTATTTTGTATTTATTTATTTAACTATATAATGTAAAAGGGAAAACTGTAAATAAATAACATGAAAAAGTAAAAAAGAAATGAAAAAAAAAATTCATAATTTTTGTTACTGATTTTCAATAAAAATAATTATTTTACCGTAATTATAAACAAATAAATCTTAAAATGAAGGACTTGGACTGCAGAAAGATTTTTCAGAAATAAGTTTTATAATTTGAACGGAATTGCTGGATTGTTTTCAACAAGGGTTAAGTTGTTTTGTTTCTTCCACTGGTTTTTTTTGTTTTGTTTTTTTTAATTAGGAATTATATGGGCATCGATTACTATGGTCATTAGCCCTCGTCACATTCTTTTAAAATTAATCATTAATCACCGTAAGGCTCGTCATATGTTAGGGTGTAAATGGCCCGAATATTTCTTTAAAAACACAAAACGCTACAAACATAAACAATGAACAAGCACACTTACGTGTAAAAGGCCCTGATATTTAAAAGAAAGAAGTTAATGAAACAAACCTGAAAAATATTGACAATATCAGATTATTAAGTTTCAAAATCTATGAAACTCGATTTCATTATTCGTAATTTCAGCTTTGTATAATTATACGCTAGTTAATAGTCCACTGGCGTGAAGATAAGCAAGTATTTTTCCTTCATTTCCATTCTCCAAATCTGCATCAGTTTTATTTACTAGGCCGAACCTCTTTCTGAGATGCTCATATATGGTATATTCTTCCATTAGTTACTTGACTGTAAGTGGTTTGTTACAAACACCACACATTGGTCTATCTTCGCCGGTTAGCAAATATGAATTCGTTGTACGAGTGTGACCGATTGTAAGTCTAGTCACCGCCACTTGTTCACGGCGAGTCAGTATCGCGTCGCTCTTCCATTTTTATGGAGAGGATTTAACGGCATTTAATTTAGTACCCAATTCTCCCTATTCATTATTCCAATACGTTCTAATTATGTTTGTTAAACGATTCTTTATATCAGCCACTCGTACGGGAATAGCATCCAAGTTGTTACAGACTGTTGCCATTCTGGCAGCTTCCTCTCTGCCCTTTCGTTTCCTGTAATACAAGCATACCCAGGACTCCATACAAAAACACATAGCATTCCTCGTCTGTTTAAAACATATATAATAGAGAGGATGTTAGCGATCAAGACGTCCTTAATATTCTTGTTCCAAATTGCAGTAAGCGCAATCAGGGAGTCGGAACATACGAGCACTCTCTCTTCACAAAAATGTTCGCAATAGCGAAGAGCTTACAGTGAGTTCTGCCGTTTACACGCTTGCCATATCTGGCAGCTTCCAATGTTTTATCTTCCACTGTTTTCTTACATAATTGTGAACCCTAACTCGGCTCCCATTTACAAATAAAACAGCAGTATTTTGTTTGCCCTAACTTCATGCCTAACAAAAGAGCTATTACTTTCAAATCTCTAAAATTTACTTTTTTAAACAACAGTTGTCTTAACATCGAAGTTTCTTTCATACTAATTTCACAACAAATTGGTGCAAAATGATATTTATTAATATTAAGATGCAGAACTGCTTTTAAGCTACACTTGGAAGAATTAACGAAAAGTTGTCATTCCTCTAGCTCATGAACTTGCCTTTATTTTCAGAATAAGCTCATGGATATTTGTACAATAATCTAAGTAATTTTCTTCCAAAAAATTGAGAAATATTTTTCTGTTGATTTCAATAGTCTGAGATTTTTGTATATTTTGAGTAAATTCCATCCTTAAGCCTAAATGTTCAGTTTGATTTTTTATAAATTTAAAACACTTAATAGGTTATTTAGCTCACTTTTTGATATAAGTTGTGGCTTACTAGATTGTAATTCAAAGTTGGTTTCAGTAACTTTATGAAGGTAATGGATTCATTACAATGTTTTGGACTGAGTACTGATGGCAATGAAGGATAAATTACAGTGTGCTTACACTTCTATGAAAGTTTGGACAGATTAATCAAAAATAATAAATCAGATAAATAGTGTTTTGGTTCAAACAAAACCATAGGAAAACTAAATAAAACCAGTATCACAAATTTTACAAAGTACAATTTATAAGCTTTTTTAATAAAAGGTATAATGGTTTTTTAATGTGAGTTTGTAGTGAACTCACCACACAAATAACAAGGTATAATGAGACTTCACTGTTCACTCAATACTGTTCACTGTAATATACTTATCACACTGATAATTAAAAGCAATAGGCTAAACTGTGTTCAGTGTAAGAGCTCTCCTAGCTGATTTTTGCAGCAGTGAGATTTTAATGCAACGTGTGAATTGTATTAGTACAGTAATGTCTAATTGACTCTATTTGTTAGTCTTCAGAAGTATTTGCATAATACTTTATCATTTATTATGTTTTTATCAATAATAGTATAACTTTAAAAATAGCTGTCATGTAATTAATTTGTAAATAGTCCAAGGCAGTTGGCACCAAATAAAAATATCAACATAAACATATCATAAATCAAACATAAAACATACAAGTTGTATATGTAACTTTCAAAACAGTCAGAAATGACAAATGTCATAGTCTCATAGAAAAGACAAATAAATGGGAATAATTATATAGAATTGGAGAACAATATTGTCACCAGGTAAAATGAATAACTTGAAAAGAGAGATAAAAATTAAGAAACTGAATATAGTAGGGATAAGCAAGGTTAGATGAAATGGAAAAGGAGAGTTGAGAAGTGGTGAAATTACCATATATAGCTCAGGAATTGAAAAGAGTGGGAATAGCTGTAAAAAATAGTGTAGCAAGAAGAATACAAAAAGTAATTTATCTGGATGATAGAATAATAGCTTTAAGGATTGGAAGGCTGCTAAAATATCTAGTAATAGTTCAGATATAAATGCCACTGTTGAAGTATAGAGATGAAAATATTGAAAGATGTACAGTAACATTAAAGATTTAATAGAAAATTAGCAGGATTGCTGTAAAATAATTAAGGGGATCTGGAACCCAGTGAAGGGAGAAGGCAAAAATGGAAAGATAGTGGACAAGTTCGGATAAGGCATACAAAACTAAAGAGGAGACAGGCTGGTTGAATTTTGCTAAAAAAAAGGATTTGTTCAGTATGAATATATTATTTTAAAAATTATAAACAAAACAGATATACTTGGATAAGACCAATAGATGAATTTTCTTTTGGATAGATAATTTTTGGTTGAAAATATATACAGGAACAATGTTAAGAAAGCAATGGGCTTCTAGAACCAGATATTGAAATCACATTCTGTTAATGACAAAAATTAAAACAAGATTTAAAACAATTCAAATCGCAATGAAGGTGAAGAAATGGAATGTAGAGGGCTAGAGGACATAGGAAGAGTAACAACGGTTAAAATGGCGATAAAGACAATTACTCAAGGAAAAAGGAAAAATGAACCTGCAAACAAAATGTGGTCAAGGATAAAATCATGCATGAGGAAAGCTGCAGGGAAAGGAATCATTTTCTACACAGGCACCCAGACAAAGAAACCTTAGGTAACACAAGAAGTGATATAAAAAATGTAAGAAAGAAGAAAACATAAAAATAAAGGAGGAGAATACAACAGAGGAATCTATCAAAGATTGAATCTGATTGAATATATCATATATATTGAATTTATAAGATTGATTGAATATATCAAAGAGGAAAACAGATAAAGCTAAGGAAAGGTGGCTAGAAGAAGAATGTTGAGACATAGAAGTTTTGGTAAAGAAAAAGAAGTACATGTTTTATAAGACGTAAAAGATATCACTATGATAAAAGAAATCCTTATTATAAAAAGAGAGAAATTGAACAGAAAAATGGTAAAACCTTTAATAAAGAAGGTAAGGTAAATAAACAATTGAAAGAATATATAGAGGACCTGAGTGTAGGGAGAAGGAAATGTGAAACATGGGAAGCTGAAGTGGAAGACGTTATGAAAGAGAAGAGAGAAAGGCCCACCAATTTTAAGATTTGAAATTATTGAAGCTATTAAAGAACAGGGAAACAACTGGAGTAAATGAACTTTTAATAGAACTCTTTAAATTTTTATAAGATGAAATACTTTCAGTATGTAATACAACTTATTATATTGGAGTACACTAGAAAATTTAGTTAAAACAGTAATGATATTGAAATCTAAAAAGGTTGAAACCAAAAAATTTGAAAAATATAGAATTAACAGCTTAATATCACATACTGCTAAGATTCAGAAAAGAAAAATGAACGAATAAGACAACCTATAAAACTGATCAATATGAATGAAAAGAGATGTTTCGAAACAGGAATAGGATTGCATTTTATAATGATTGTTTTATAGATATGG